>JAOVVH010000004.1:25177022-25187339 GCA_028566435.1 Scorpiodoras heckelii
GGAAGTGGAACTGAGAACATGGACAATGAGTGTAGAGAAAAGGAGGTGGTCATAATGTTATGCCTGATCGGTGTAAATGTGTGTGTTTAAAACATTGCAGGCATTTGGTATTTACAGACGGACAGGCACTTTTAAAATGTTTGTTAGTTATACCGGTGCGTGTTAGCTATCTAACATTACAGCAACACGGGCGTTATGTTGTACAGTGGCTTTTAGGCCTAAGAAAGTGACAGTTTCCGAATTCAACTTGAACCAGCTGCTCGGTGATTTAATGCCTAAGTAACTTTTGTAGTGAGACCATGGGTACATGTTTCACTTTCAACTTTCCACTTTCAATGTGTGAGACAAAATGCAATAAATTAAAAAAAGATAAATGATGAAAGAAATTACAGTAAACTAGGTTGGTGTTATTTCACACTGGCTCTTATTATATTATATTATATTATATATTATGCTTTGCTTTCTGTTTTAAAGTGAAAAGAATGAGAATGAGATGATGAGAGTCTTATGAAATGAGGTCGTCTAAAAGAGTGGTGGGAGCTCCAAAACAGGAAGTGGTTTCTATTTTCTTGAAAAAGAAACAAAGTATGATTGGTTTTACTGTACACATTGGTGTGCAACATGATTGCAATCATGCTTTCACACACACATACACACCACATGCAGGACAGAAGTTATAAGTGAAATGTCGTAGTTGTGCTGTTTCATCCACTGTTATAGCGCGTGTACTAATCAGTGTGTGTGCGCTTCTGTGTGTATGTGAATTTACACCTAAGCTCTGTAAAACCATTTGGTTCTAAGGAAATTCAGGTGTAATTATGAGTCATTGTTTGCAGTGCAAACAATCACAGAAAAAAAGCTAAATAGCTCTTTGATGAGTCAGTGTGCGATACCCCCTCTCACACACATAAACCACAGCAAGTTACCCCTATTCTGAGGATGCAGCCTGGACGCCCCCACAATTACCACACCAATATGTCATGCTTATATCCCCTTTTTCTACACCGGCTGTTCCCCTCTTCATCACAAACATCTGCTGAAAAATGTCGAGCACTACTGTAGCACAGGTAATATTTATATTGTTCATCAGATAACCAGGATCAGTCATTTAACTGAATTCTACCCAACTAGCCAGTATGCCATTGTTAGCTAAATCTAAATAAATAGCTAGATAAAGGCTCCCTGTATGTATCATATGTATCACTGGCAAAATATTAGCTTTTGTGCAATGCAAGCTATGTACAAGGCTTTTAGGATTTAGCCTTGGTCTTGAACAAACTAAAGTAAAAGAACGTAAAAGAAAAACCTGAATAAACCTGCCATACTCTTTAGCATAAATACAGCCATTGCTGCATATAAACAAACTATGCACACCCACTTAAACTTGATTTTGGATCAAGATGGTACGAGTATGAAGGAGGAGCACAGACGGCAGTATCTTCAACTACCCAGTGTTTCAGTAATGACTCTGGTTCCTCTCAAGATTTCTTTCTCATGTCATCTTTGAGATTTTTCTCATTGCCACTGTTACCTCTGAGAGCTAAATAGAAATTGACATCCTGATCTCTACGAAGCTGTATAGCAACAATGTCAAATATTAAAAATGTATAATATAAATGAATGTAATTCATTTTAGTTTCATTGAACAGTGTCTATAGTGTGACCTCTGCATTTAGACATTTTCGGGGAGGTTGTAAATTGTTCTTGAAAGCATTGAATGATCATGATGATCATGCATTATGGGCTGTGTGGATAAGACATTAGACTCCTGACCAGACGGTTGTGAGTTCAAATCCCACCACAGCTCAAGTTGCCACTGCTGGGCCCCTGAGCAAGGCCCTCAACCCCCAACTGTTCAGCTGTGTAAATGAGATAAACTCCAAGTCGATCTGGACAAGGGCGTCTGACAAATGCCATAAATGTAAATGCATTATAAGGAAACGTTCAATTACCGGTACATTTTATTTATAATGTTTTGAGCAGGTACACATTAACCAGCACAAACCAGCTTCTAGATCTAGATCCCTAATGAGCAAGCCAGAGTCAACATGAGAAAGAAGGTTAATAAATCCAAAAAAAAAAGGGTATATTAGAGGAAGGTTGTGGTGCATAGATTCATTATTTTCAAACAAGGATGCACATATGGTGTTCATCTCACAGACAATGTGAAAAGCCAGGTGAGGAAAATGAATTCGGAGCTTGCCATCATTCCAGGAGGGTTAACGAAAGGACTCCAACCACTTGACATTGGTGTAAACAGGGCGTTTAAAGTGAAGTTGCGACAAGTGGAGTTGACTCAGACAATGATGAGACTGCGCCTTATAATACGGTGCGCCTTATGCATGTGTTAAGTACAGAAATAGACCCCGTAATTGAGACTGCGCCTTATAATACGGTACGCCTTATGGTGCAGAAAATACGGTACATTTTATTTATAATGTTTTGAGCAGGTACACATTAACCAGCACGAACCAGCTTCTAGATCTAGATCCCTAATGAGCAAGCCAGAGTCAACATGAGAAAGAAGGTTAATAAATCCAAAAAAAAAGGGTATATTAGAGGAAGGTTGTGGTGCATAGATTCATTATTTTCAAACAGGGATGCACATATGGTGTTCATTTCAGTGATGCAAACCCATGCACAATGACAAAGTTATTGAATTTATTAGCTGTCTGCCGTTGTATATTGGAGTTGGAATTAAATAACGAGTATGACTTTCAGCTTGAATCTAAGGATATTTACATCCAAAAATGGGTAAATGTTGTATGAAATGCAGCACTTTTTATATGTGTCCCTCTTTTTGTATTAACTCAAATGGTAAGAAAAAAATACAGACTGTTGGTAATGAATAATATCACAAGTTACACTGTTTCTGTTTTGCTGCACTGAGTTGAGACTGGCACGTCTTTCATTGTGGGCAATCAAACTTAATCCCCTGTCAAGGGTTTAGTCAGAGTTTAGGATTTTATCAGAGGTTAAAGTTGTAATAGATTAACTATTAAACCGTAATTGGTGCAACACAACTGAACGTATAACAAAAGCAAGTCAACTCAACTTAGATCAACAAATCCTTCATGAATAGCATTTAACTTTCATTAACGGAGAAGTTAAGGGAAATAACTGTCTCGGGATCCTGACCTGACAACCTGTTTTGTTAACTATTTATAATGGTATCTGTTCATTTCCCAGAAGACACTACACTGCACACAGTATATCACAATGAGCTGATTTGGATAAGTTTCACTGGAGGCATTTTGATCAAATTGAGTCATGTGTGATAAACTATATTGGGGCAGCAGAATGCTGATGGATTTTCATTTATTAACATTTACATTTATGGCATTTGGCAGACACCCTTATCCAAAGCGACTTACATTTATCTCTTTTACACAACTGAACAGTTGGGGTTAAGGACCTTGCTCAGGGGCCCAGCAGTGGCCACATAAGCAGTGTTGGATTTAAACTCATGACCTTCTGGTCACTAGTCCAGCATCTTACACTGAGCTACACTGCCTCAGTATGTTTGTTAATTTAGTGAAAATTAACGTGTGAATTGTGAAAAATACAACACTAATAGGAGGTTGTATTAGAGCTTAGGAGTCATAATATACAATAGTAATACATGAACTCAGAGTTTGCAATCGTCTACATTTCCACAGCAATCCCTGACATGCATTTTCTGCTTACTTCCTGTTTGTTTTTTATGCACTCAAGGGAAAACCAAACACAACAGACTTGAATGAAGCAACATACAAATTCTTCCTTTTTTTTGGCCAAAATTTCCAGTGCCCCATCATCCAGATTCCCACTGACAAAATTTATGTGTTAAAAATAACACAAACTGAGTTCATTTTCAACACATCCATGTGCCTACTTAAGGACAAAACACTTTGTGTTATTATTAACACAACAGCTTTGTAACTATTTCGGTGACTTACTGTATCTGTGTGGATCTTTGCATTTTATACACTACCACGTGGCTCATGAGTTCTGTAGTGTATTAAATGGAAAGATCCACCCAGAAATGGATAAATGACGTGTTGATTTGACTCATTTAACACATCATCAACACAAAATGGCATGCAGGGTGTTAAAATACTGATAACACTAAATGTGCTGCTCTTTAACACATTATGTTTGAGAATGTAGGGTACCATGGAAATCCC
The DNA here is from genome assembly GCA_028566435.1 of Scorpiodoras heckelii. NCBI lineage: Eukaryota > Metazoa > Chordata > Actinopteri > Siluriformes > Doradidae > Scorpiodoras > Scorpiodoras heckelii. The sequence continues at coordinate 25,181,189 of JAOVVH010000004.1, forward strand.
CCAAAGTTATACTGTCTGCTTTCTATTCTGGCTATACATGGGAACCCATTTGAGGGATAGAGGCCCTGTGTGGAGGATGCCCTTCCTGCTTCTTGAAAACTAACAGACTTACCAAGCATGTTGGGTTTTATCTTTCACACAATATTATGTACCAAAGGAAACTTAGAGCTGCAACCAGAACAATCTGTCCTGGTCCCAGCTTGCACAGTCACGCCCGATTGATAGACCTATTATGCCAAAAGAAGTTTTTAGCACCTGACTTATCTGGGATTTATCAAATCTCTCTGATCCTGGGTAACCACAGGAACCCAGAATTGATTTTACATCTATATTTTGCTTAAAAGTATAAAAACAGAGCTGAACATTTTTATCTGATTTGATCTTATTTGTTTTTAATTCTTAATACATAAAAAAGTCTATATATATAGTCACAGATCTACCACTGAGTATCTCTACAGATAAAGAGTAGATTGAAATACTATGGAACGTTTCTTTAACTGGTGTAGGTGTTTAGCCACAGATTTTTAAAAGTAGGACAGTCAGTGAGTCATAACAACCATAACAGCAAACCAGCACAAAGATTTCCTGCTACAGTCAAGCTCCTGATGGCTGCATCCACTACCATTTCAACTGTCAACTGGTTGGGAAGTGGGACAGACAATACACCGATAAGTAGATGATAAAGGAAAGATCTCTTGCACCGGCAGAGATAATGTTGTGGTGAACAGTGAAAAAGCACTTTTAGCGCTACTTTCAAAGGATACTTTATGCATAAGCCATGATCTCAAAGAAGCAACGGTTGTTGCATATAAATCTGAGTAGAGTTATAAGGCCATCTCCAAACAATCGGAAATTCAGCATTCTATAGTGAGAAGGATTGTTTACAAATGGAAAGCATTCAAGACAGTTTCCAGTCTTCCCAGGATTGGACATCCCAGCAAAGTCAGTCCAGTTTCAGACCTTCAATGCTCAGGATTTTAAAACATTAACAATGACATCAATATGTAAAATTATATGACCATTGTACACTAAGTAATTCCCCCTACAAAAGCAAAATAGGTTTGTGGCAGATTTACAGCAAACTTGTGGCTGATTTGCAGAAAAGAATGTAGCTTGCCAAAAAAATGTTGCCACAAGTTCCCACAAGCCAATGTTGGCCACTAGTGGCAAACTTCTAGTAACCTTCTCGTAACAGGGTTGCTATTAGTTGTAAACATGTCAGAACATATCTCTCTGCGTTCAGTCTCTGGTTAGTGGCTGATGGCACAGATTCACAAGTGACAACTGTGTAACGATCTGTCTCATGCTTAGACTTAGTAACGGTTAGCTATCCTACTGGACAACTGCAACCCGACAATCTCAAATATCTTGACAAATGAAATGGTAAGTTAATTGAAACTCTGTTTTCTATCAGATTTGTTAAGCTGCCATTACACTTGCATAGGCTGAAATGTTTATCTACAGTAGTTACCTATTATTAATGTACTTGGAGTACATTTCTCTAGTATTGCAAACTAGCAGCTAGCTAGCTAGCATATTCTCTAACACTGACTTACTAACATATGCTAGCATATTAAGACTGTCAATCAAGTTTCCTATCCAAGTTAGATAAACATCAGATTCAACATCTGGACACAAAATACTAAAAGGTATTGTCAGCCTTTATAGTGTTTTTGGCAACACATTTACACATGGATATTTCTGGATATTGTTATAGTGACAGGCCGTCCTCAACACCTCACAGGTTATAATTTAGTTAATTTTGTTGTGTTTATTACATCATTGCTTTGTAATTTTTTATTAAGAGGCTTAGCCACTCAGAAATATTTGACATAAACACATAAAATATGAATTTGTGGAAAACTTGCTGCAAACAGTAAATTTCGAGTCAATTACTTGCCATATATTTTCCACAAAGTTAGCTAGAAGTCAACGGCAATTTTGCCCCAATCCTAATTTGCATATGAAAACATGACCTTGCTGCAAATTTACAGCAATGTTGCTAAAGGTTAACCACAACCGTCTGCCAGAGAAATGCAATTTTTGTAACTGAAGATCTGTGCATATTCAGTGGTCTGCTTCATTCCCTGTGGAGCTTGGAAGCTGACAAATGTATTTAATGAATTTCATGAATTTTACAAATCTTTTACAAATAGAAATTTAGTTTGTATAATCTTTTTAAAAAAAAAAAAAGATTTTCTCTCTTTTTAGGCCATGTGAGCATAATTTTAAAAAGTATTTTTGATTTGGACAAGTTTTATGCTCATTTGGTTACTATATTACACCTATACATCATAATTGTTTATGCATTAGTCATGAAAATTATATTTAAAAATAAAAAACACTAGCCAGAGCATATTTCAATGTATATAAAAGCTCTCAGTCAGATAGACAGCCGTCAGAGTAAGTTGTACGTTAGGTTGGTTTTGCAAAAAAGAAAACTGTTCCACTGAAAAGAAAACTAGGGGAAATTCTAACAGCACTTCCAAAGAATTTCTGTGTGGTGCTGCTTCTACACTGTAGTACTTCATACACACTTGTGCGTAAGGTTTAAGCGTGCATTGCTCTGAGGTATCAGAACTATTTAATGAAATAATAATGCAGCCTAATAATAATGATTAGATTTTTGTCTATAGAGGGCGTACTATCCATGCAACGCTGCAATGTCCTCTTTTTAACCACATTGTGCATGTTTGAAACTGGTCATACAGATAAAGCAACTGCACATCGTTTGGGAATTTGGGCAAAATCTGCATTTTCTAACATGTTGCATATTAGTATACTTGATGAGAAAGGAAGGAAGATGAAATAGGGAGCGAATGTTTTCAAAAATTTTTTCACTTCACTTGATAATCAAGAATCAAGAAAAATTCTTGCATCTCTTAAAAGGTTACGTAAAAACTTAAACGATCATGTTTGTCATTAGTGAATTTTGTCCGTGTAACATTACATAAGACGTGTATATAATGATGAAAGATGATCAATAGAAGACAAGATGAGTACCCTGGCACCTTCATCCTCCTTTTGTGGGCTTTTTCTGACACACTGACACACACACACACACACACACACACACACACACACACACACACACACACACACACACATGCATTTGAGCTGATTGTACAGGAGAAGTTGAGTGATGGAAGGGCTTGTGGGTAGCATTAATATCACGTAAGAGGCAGACAGGCAGATACATAGCAACAAAAGCCACATGCTAGTAAGTGCATCACCCGATTAACACTCTGTGTCAGGAGCAACACACAGATCACATTCTGGTAAGAGAAGGTTCAGGGCCAGCGGCAACTGGCAGTAGTTGGCTGAAGAACATCCATGTTAATATCGATGTATGAAGCTGAATGAAGTTTTGCACACAAAAGGTAAGAGTCCATTCTTTTATATTTGCAGTCAGATAGTAACATTATTACAAAATTACATACATTCACATACATGATGTGATAAATAAATAAATAAATAAATAAATAAATAAATAAATAAATAAATAATAATAATAATAATAAAGGTACATTTTCTAAGCATTTTGTGTCCATCTTGTAGAGCAATGTCTTCAGATATGATTAGTGCTAAAGTTTTTAATAAGAGATTAAAAGAATAAAAGTCACTGTAGCACTGCTCTGCACTAAGAACTGTTATTGCACATTGCTGATTTGCTTTACTTTGATTTTCTCATTATGAAATGTGTTTACATAAATGTTTGAGAAAGTATATTTATAGTGAGCCTATAAAACATAACATACTGATTTTGTTCTACATTATGCTTGAATATTGAACCTGTACCTTCCTATAAACGCCACCCTCACGTCCCTCTTGTATTACTCACACAGATCTTTATGACCAGAGACAAAGTTACAAAAATGCAAACATCAAAATCTAAAAGCTGAACATTTTTGTTGACCCAGCTAACAGCGTGCACCGGATTAACACAAAATAACCCGAAGCAGAAGTAATCTCACAAACTAATAATCAATACTAACACTACATCCGCTACTGGCACACTTTCAAGGAAAATTACCATCGCCACTTTCTAGCTACAGAATATTATTTTTCTTTTGTTCAAATATATCTATAGTAAAGTAGAAGATGCTATCTCAACAATGCAATAGATGCACAGAGAAAAGAATAAGCTTCTGGTGCATGTGCATGTGTCAGGAAATTTTCATCCAGGAATAAATATGAAATTTAAATTATATTTTATTTAGATTATTATTTTGCATTTTGCAGCTTCACTCTTGTGCAACTTCTAACAACAGATTTCTCATATCGCAAAGAATATGATGTCTGACCAAAAGAAAACTGCAATAGAAATATAATAATAATAATTTTCATCATCATCATCATCATCATCATCATCATCATAAGATAATATTACAAATGTTGAATTAATGCCTGTTGATAATAGACTAGATTTGTCGTATTGTCTGTAATGTATAGCTGGTTGTACAGGAAGAACAGAAAAGTGAAAGAGAGGAGCAAAAAACAGGCTCTTTTGAAGCTGGCACTGTGTGGTAGAGTTGATGGCAGCACAGGTGTATTTTTAGCATTTCACCATGCCCTCAGTTCATCTTCAGTTGAACTTTGCATCTCCTTGTCATTTTAAGACCTTTCACTCAGTAAGTGGAGCAGCACAATAAGGCACAACTTGTGAAAAAGAAAAAAAAATTAAGCTATCATGCTGGACGGTTTATACTGTTAAGAGTACACCAGTCTTATGTACATTACCTTATTATTATTATTATAATTATTAAACTTTTGTTCACTTTTGAAAAATCCACGTGCGTTTCAGACCCTGGGATCCAATATGTTTTGGATCAAAAAAGTCTGTCAGTGTTGTGCAATTAGTCACGGATGATACTGCTGTCTACTGCATGAAAAACTGCAGATGGCAAAGAGAGATTCAGGGTCCAAAAACTGTGCAGAGTCAAATATAATTCACATCTCTGCATACATGTTGTATGCAATTGTATGCAAACGCATGACATCATGGAAATGTGTGAAAAGTGTGAATGTTCATCAACTAGACACAGTTCATAGCAATAACCAAGCTGATGCCTCTGCAAAAAAAAAAAAAAAAGAGCCGCTACCAAGAAAACCCAGACAAAGAGCAAATGCCTGCTGTTCAGACCTTTGCATTACGCTAGTTTAAGAAGATATATTTGATATTTTCTATGAGACGATCCACGATGCGGGATGTAGAATAATCTTACGTGTTATTGTAAGATGTCTCAGATAAGAAAGCAGTAGTAATGAAACAATAAGTAAAAAAAAATTAACAAAAGCGACACTACCAAAGCCACCGTCCCTTGCCAGAGTGGTAATAAAGATCTGTAAAGAAATACGTATTGTAAGCTTTGATTAAAATGACATCGCCTCACATCCTGTCCAGCAGTTCACTCTTGTGAGACTTTATCTGAAGATTTGTTATATAACTATGAGAACAGATTTTTTTTTACTAAATTGTGTACTAAAACAGTAAATCAAGGAGGTAAAAGTTTATGTAAATAGTGGGTACAAACCATTTTACGGGTTTCATAACCACTTCAAACCCTCCCCCCTCCCCAGTTATGCTGCTAAATAAAGTGACTCATTTCGCGTGTAAGTGACACATATGGGGGGGGGGGATTGCAATTTACTGTGGTTAGCGAGGCCCAGAAGAAAAGGAAATCAAGCTAACACATTTCTTCACCAAATCATAATGCTAATTACAGTAAGCCTTACTGACAGCACGGTATGTGGATTTCATGCATTTTGTAGAGTGGCAACGTTATTTTAACTTTCTGACTGGGAGGCACACAAGGTATATTATTAAAACCAAAAATGACCTACATGCCGTCTTATTTCTATCCCAAATGACTGGTAAGTGGACTGGTAGTTCGTCAGCAAGTTGAGTAAGAAATATAAAATTTGCAACATAATTTTGAGCTATTTACACTGATTATGGCATCTAAGCACTGATTTCATCATTAGATCATGTATTATTTTGATGCACTCAAGTACAATGATCATGCATAACATTATGACTACCTCCTGGTACTGGTGTGAGTGGATCAGACACCGCAGTGCTGCTGGAGTTTTTAAACACCTCAGTGTCACTGCTGGACTGAAAATAGTCCACCAACCAAAAATGTCCAGT
>JAOVVH010000004.1:25278830-25289343 GCA_028566435.1 Scorpiodoras heckelii
AGGCCCTACACCATACTAATAAATTATTGTGGTCTAAAACCAGGTGTTTCAGTTTCATTGTCCAACCCCTGTATGTCAGCTCCAACTTTTAAACTGCGTTGAAAATCGCAAAATCGCAATAACTTGACATTTTCATGGCAGAAACAGCCCAAAAGCTCTCATAGATGTCTATCGATTTATATACACACTGGTGGATGCAACCAATCTATGGTGTTGCTATGGATTTTGCATAGGCTCCAGTACCAGTTTTCCTGGTACTTCAGTGTACAGTTGTGAAAGAGTGTGTTGAAATGATGTGCAGAATGATCTCCTCTCTCTCTCTCTCTCTCGGTTTTATCCTGGTCAGGGTCACAGTGAATGTGAAATCTATTCTGGGATTACTGGGCATGACGTGGGAATACACCGTGGATGGGATGCCAGTCCATCACAAGACACTACTCACACACTCACTGACACCATGGGGCAATTTATCTTAGGGCCCAAAGGAAACCCACAGAGACATGAAGAGAACACATACAGAAACTCCTCCTAGACAGGAACATGAGCTCAGGATGAAACCCTGGAGCTCTGAGCGCAATGCTGCCTGCTGCACCACCCTCTCCTCTCGGCAGGAGAGTTTTTACATTTACATCTACAATATCTAAGAGAAGTTATTCAATTATATATGGGTGAGTCTTTGGGATAAACTGTTTTTGGAAATTGTAATAGGATACCACAGGGAAAAAAAAACCTTTCAGACAGTGGAACAGTGAGAAAAATTTGCAATATTATGCTTTAAAAGTGGCAAAGTATAATAACACAAAATTTACAGTTAATACAATAATATAAAATAATATAATGCACTATTTCCTCTGCAGATATTCTATGTATGACTTAAAAATTAGCCAAGGAAATAATAATTTGGCAAAGTCTAATAAATCCATAAATGTTCAAGAAATGCTAAAACAAAGGCGTAAGAGCCAATGTTAGAAAAGTGCCATTTTCCCAACAGCAGATCTAAGAACTGAGTAAAAGCAGTGGGGTTGAACTCATTATTAACTTGGGTATTTCATGTATATTTCAGGATATTTCACACAGGACAAATAATAAAATTAGCTCAGGACCCCAATGATACATGAACAGTTCCTCTTAAATGTGCTCCCTGAGCGTTTATCCGAAAAGACGCGTTCTGAATGCATGGACTAAAAAAGCAGCACATCGCGTACAAAACAGTCCATGATTCATTTAAAAACAGATAGAAATGATGGTTTTACTGTGTAGTGTCTTGTATAAGTTTTCACTCCCTTGAACATTTCTTCATTTTGTCACATAAAAGCCTGAAACTGAATCCATGACATTATAAATGAAATGGAAGTCAATCCAATTGTATTTTTATAGCACTTTTAAACAGATATCGTCACATGATGACAGATTTGGGTTTGCTCTTAAACTTTTAACTCGCTAATAAATAATGACACCATCACATTTTGTCAGTATCGGAGTTAACTGGTTTTTTCAAATCTTCTGCTTCAATTACAGTCAACAAGACAATTTTAGTATAGTACAGACTCTAAATTCATTTGGTGGGATTGATTAGGACATTTATCCCCCCACAAGCTGTATGTTGGACACCGACAGGTTACGGTCCTGAACTCAACCTGCTCCAGAGGAGGACTGATTACTGATGCATACCTGTCAGGATCTATAAACTGTGGAAGATTTCTGCCAGAAGTATCTCTTCCTACATCAGCATTAGCCGAAGATGAACGTGGGAGTGTCGAAGGGCCAGAGTTTGGCAGATCCCAGGGGGAAATTTGTGGTTCTGAGCAAAGAGTCCAGAACTCCACTTGATCTAAAATTCAAGATTTCTCCAGACTTTTTGTTTACATCAACAAATGATGCAAACAGATCCTGTGACAATTTATTGTACTGAAATGTCCTTAGCGTAAGCCGGGACGTACGTGTTTTTTCTTAATTTCATTGTCTACAGCATTTATCAGGATCGGTTCCTCAATTCTTCAGCTTGAAAAATTTTATATCCCCGAGAATCACCACTTTCGTACCAAATTAAGTAACATTTGAAGAATGTTGACTATTAGTTATAACCAGGTTACAGACAGATCAAATTGAAATTCAGTAATCTGTGTGTGTGTGTGTGTGTGTGTCTGGACTGACACTTGCATTCTCCTGAAACTGACCAACACAGTGTGGAAAAATTCAGCTCCAAGAAACCAATTGGAAAAGTTTTCACACATTGCATTAACTGTTTAGCACATAAATATCTCTCATTCTGCTTATAAACGGGTGTGTGTGTGTGTGTGTCTGTGTCACTTGTTTTGGCACTTACGTTTTCAGCGAATGCCACTGCGTAGAAAATTGGTACACTTGCCCCAAATTGAATTATTTTACTTCAGGTAAGCGGGGGAAAAGCTTTATCTGGGTTGATCCAAGACATCTAATGTGACTGCAGGAAGAAACTAATTTCCAAGCCACTGCTTCCACCTAATGAACCAAGTAATACTTTTTAAATACAGCCATGCAGTCACTGTCTGAATTTGCACTAGAGCAGTGTTTCTCGGTTCTGGCCCTGGAGTACCACTGCCCTGTGCTGCATAGTTTGGTGCTTTCGCTCCCCCGTCTCTCCTACTTCACTGTAGTTCAGGCTTCTTCACTCACTGATGAGTTGAACACGGTGAGTAGGGACCAGGGAAACCATCACAACTGCAGTGACGCATCAGGATCAGGATGAAGAAACACGGCTCTAAAGGAACATTAAAACGACCCCAAAATATAAAATGGTTTGAGAATTTTATTGAAATTCTAAGACAAATTTCAGTCCCAGTCCTGAACATTTAAAAAGCAAGCTTTGGGTTTTAGCATTAACATTAAAACTTGTTTTCAAAAGCCTCCCCTTTTCTGTTCCAACAGGAGCACACTTTATCTCACACTACCCTACACAACAGCTCGTTTGGCATATTTGAAACTAAATTTCTTGACAGCATAACTAAAGCAAAATCAAATAAATATTAAAATTAAGACCAATCAGAGATCCTAAAATATTGCAAGGATGTAACAGTGTTATTGTTTGCAGCTTGCTCCAATTAGCTTTAGCACCAATTAAAACTACACCCAGGAGAAGAAAAGAAATCCTGGTGGTTTGTGGAGACAAGGATCTATTAGTTTATGTAGATTAATCTAGAAAGGGGCTAAGACTTCTAACAAGATCTACAAATATCTCTTCACTGAACCAGGAACTAACCTGCCCATCCCAACGCACTGTCAAATCAAATAAATGCCAAATCAATACTGCAATCATAAGAAACTGAATTTAATACAAAATGAACAGTTGCTCCTCACACAGATGGAGAAACAATTGGAGGGTATGTTGTGTTCCCCAGTCTCACGTTAGCAGAGATGCATCTCATCAGGTTTTATTAGAATCCGAATACCCTTCTACAGCAGTAATAAAACTATAGTACAAGCTCTGGTCTTTTTTTTCCTGAACACATTCACAAAGGCATGCACTAAGATGGACAAGACAAATGTCTCCTTGCAGCGAAACCCAGGTAAGAGTAATAGCAAGAGGCTGTGCAAAGTGCAGAATTTTAATATTTAAACATAAAAAGCTCAACATCAGAAATGATCCTGTGATACGATTGAACAGGTGAAGTATTTCTAGACAGTTGTCGATTTTAAACTCTTTCTTCGGACATGAAAGAAGTTCTGACTCTGTTCTCCATGTTGGTAATGCAACTGAAAGGCGAATACTAAGGATGACAAATACTCACAGGCCGATCCTGTATTATGGGTTAGCGGTCATCTCAAAATGCTGGCGTGTAAACGTGGTAAGGGGAAAAAAAAAAAAAAGAGGGTTTTGTACATATTTTTCCAAACTGCAGTTGGTCTAGAGCTCTACATTACCAAAAAGGGCTGGCAAATAAAAATACAGTACAGCACATGTCCAGCTTTTACTCCTGCATACTCTCTGGATCTCAGCATGTGTGCACAACCTTGATACTTTAAAGGGATACAGCCATATCCGAGGGATCTTGTATATAATTTACCTGATAAACGTGACTTGAAAACCAAGTCCATGGAGGCTGGTGTAATGCTTTTGCACATATTTAATAGCACTAGGTCACTTCATAATAGAAGGGTGGGAACAAACACAGACGGCTGCAGTCGTAGCTCCCGACTATCACTCAGACACACCAGGCTCCTACGTAAATAAGGAAAATGACCACCTTTGGTGTTGCAGGTTTAACCAAGCCAGAAAGTAAATGAATGGCATACAGTCAAAGCCTTTACACACAGACACCATTGTTCCACCTGTAGGCATATCAACATGATCCATTGTATGAAAGAGACCGGTACAATATCACACACAGTGTAAAATAGGTTTGGCTTGAGATATTCAGGAGAGTCCCTGCATAAGCCAGAGAATAACCTTAATGAACTGCAAACTATGCACTACCTGGAACCAAAGGCAGCATTTGCATAAAATACTGATTTTTTTTTTTTAGCTTGGTAAAAATTTAGAGCTCATACTGAGGAGTGTACAACAGATCTGGTGTAAACCTCCAGGAAGACAAAAGAATAAATAATATCAGTACCTTCCATTTAATATATAGGGAAACATGATATTTCTCTTAATTTCCTTTAATTAACAAAGTAAGAAACTTTGAGAAATCACTTTCAGTGTTGCCTGCCCCAGTTTTATAAAGCAAGGAAAAAAATTCCCATGGTCTTCTGTTCTTTGGGAGACCTATGTGCTATTAGCGAGGGAACTGATGCCCAGAAGACGTTTCCTTATGCAGTGTGAAACACCACCCACCCAACCCCCTGCAAAAAATGGGGGGAAAAAGAAAACTGATAACTGCCGGTAGTGCCCTCATTGGCACTGTAGGCCCTGTTTATGGGGGATGGCTGGGGGCGGCAGTGGGCGTGGGGTATTTTTCCTTAGAGTAATTGTTGTTTTAGAGCAAGCCAGAAAACAGAAATAAAGAAAACTCCACAGTATCCAGAGTTTCTCTCGAACTGCTTTGTTTCCAGAAGGTAAAAGGGAATAAAACACAACACGATCAGTGCCAATGTTGAAGTTGCTGCTGATCATATTCTGCTATGAGTTTCTTTATATGTGCCAGCTTGTTGTGGAGATATTCACAGCGGTTCCTCTCTTGGCTGTAGTTGGGATTAGTCTGTGAAGGAACAAGAGGAGAATATGGTGAGTGTTCTGGACAATCAGCACCCATACATACTCACATGTCTGTGGGATACAATCAACTTAGCAAACATTTCACCAAACAAACTCCATCAATGTTCTCATCTATATGAGGACAGAAGTCCTGCCTTCTATATTATACATTATATACAAATAGATATGTGCTGTGTGTACTAGACTTGGCCTCAGATGATCACAGCCATACCAATATTCGGAACAGCTGCACTCTTGCTTCTGCCTTATTGCTTAAATGAATGAATAAAAGTTGCAGAATGTACAAGAGACAAGCTACGCCAACATAAACAATCATTCTCTCTCTGTCTCTCTCTCTCTCTCTCTCTCCCCGATATTATCTTTCACGTTACAGCCAGAACTACCGTCCAAGCTGTGCCCTCATACAAAAATTACACACCGATCTTCCGACCAATCAGATATGAGAATTGAACCGAGCTGTGGTACAAGCCAAACAATACGAATCCCTCCGTGCAGGATAAAGGACACTATTCATAACAAAAGCCTGCTTAAATTACGTGTTATACGCGTATATTAAAAACATAAGCAATCTCACACACACTCCTCTGACACAGTGTTTCTCTAACCAGGAGAGGCACCACTGCTTAAAAAAGTCCCATTTATGCTTTTCCCAAACCCTTTGAACATCATTTCTCAGCCAAATCAGTCTGACTGCAGCGATTAGACGGTTCATAATTCTTCAACTCGCAAACACAGCATGCTGATCAGAATCCAGGTGACAACTGGGTTGCCAGGAATGCTGTTTATATGCCAATTGGGCTAGTTTTGAAACCACACAGTGAATTTGTTTCCAATGCAAATAATAATGGAAAAGAAGAAAAATGTGACTCTCTTTTCCAGTGATCAAACTACCGGTGCTTCACTGTAAAAAAAAAAAAAAAAATTCTCAGAGGGTGCCAGAAAATGTCTGTAAAAATACCGTAATAATCTGTAACATAAATCATGACACATTTAAATAAACAGTTTATTCTTGTAATTTTAAAATGATTTACTGTCATTTTAAAATACTAGGAAAAACTGTAAATTGTACCGTTGAAAAACTGTAAAAAGATCATTATTTTTTACAGTGCAGTCTCTGGTCATTTTATGCAGTTTATGGGAGGTTAGGATGGAAATTGTTTTGAGACCTGGCAACCTCGGACTTTGAATAAATTACACATTAATGACCTATAATACTCGATATTTGTCAACAGTAACTCACAAAACAACACAAGAGCTCTCTTGAGCAGGTATTAATGTTTTCCTTTGGGTGCCCAATATTTTCTCAGGGTAAAAGCTTTAAAACGTACCTTTTTTATTTTGCGATACTCTTGAAGTATTTGATTGTGGATTGTCTGCAAAAATATAAAATCAATAAATAAATCAATTTCAGTACTTGAACTTTTCTGCATCTTCTAATGTTACAACAGAGAACTGAAATGGACTGAACCCACATACACTATCCCATAATAATAAAGTCTGTGTTGGGGGAAGTGTGAAAGCTGATGCAGTGGGGATATGGTCAAGCACCTCTCTGAGCAGAGGTGGAGTCTTGGAGCAGAAGTGTGTAATGTCATGGAGGAGTGCACTCCTGTGTGATTAACCACACACTTGTTATATGTCATGTCTTGCAGTGCACTGCTCATCACTCTGAAAACACCATGACCACAGTGAAGAGAGGTGGTGGTTCACGTTGATCACAGACTCTTCCCACCACAGCAGGGGTCTATTAAGACTGTGGAGGTCAGCCAATAGTATCCCCCCCCCCACGTTGGAGGATTACTGGGACAATTTTGGGTCCAATCTTCTCCTCCTGATAACTGCAGGAGCGTAGCTCAATCCGAAGCTGATCTGAACAGAATATCTGCCCAAAAGGTCACAGAGTGTGAGGAGTTCTCAGACATAATCTTATCGCTCCTGACTGGATCACAGCCTCCCTGATTTTGGATCAAAAATATCAAACATACTTGATGTTTACAACTGAAGTCCTGTAGTGTGAAAGGAAAGGAACAATGGTAATAGCCAATGAGAGCTCGTTAACCGGAAAGTGTCACCAACCAAATTTAACAAAAAAAAAACAATAAAAAGGCAGGACACTGAAAGAATGTATAACTAGGCACATGATGAGCACATGATAACATCAGCAACACCTTCACATTGGTTTTGCTCTGAAGTCACATTTAATCTCGCAAGGTTTCTTTCTAAGGGCCAAAATTTTAACCAGTTCAAAACCACGAAACTGAATGTGTGTGTGTGGAGCAGTCAAAGCCGACGCATCGTTCCAGACTGATGAGAAATCCTGGAAAAACTTTGGCTAAAAATGGCTGTTTACCAACATTCTCCATTTAATCTGACAAGCAGTAACCAATCAAATTAACAATCTTCAATTGTTAGACATTTTCTGTTTATCAAATAACAAAAATCACAATTAAATCAATTTCCATTACAGTGCAACACAATTTAATATAAACAACTGAACAACTTGTACATGAAAAATCCTGCACATATTGTACAGTGAAAGGGGAAAAAGGTAAGTTCGGGTCATTTCAGTGTACATACAGGACATCCGCGTGTTCTCTGTGGATATGGATAATTATATAGCCATACTGTTGTCAGTTATATTGACCATCAGATTAAGCACGAGTCAGTCACTGAAGTGTGCTGCAGTGTCCCTATGGGTACTGATTTCTAAAGGTTTCTGCTCCTCACTTGGTTTGACCAAACGTGTCATTTTGAAATGCAGAGCTTCAAAGGCTATAATCTATTCAGACTAATCAGTGTGTATCGGTACAGGTGCCTACCTTATACTGATCTGTGCCTTGTTGGAGCTGTTTAAGCTCAGTGTCCAGTACAGTGAACTGCCGGGTGATACCCTCTATTCGTGCGTGGAGTCCCCGGTACTCACTATACTCTGCGTTAAAGTCATTCTTATAGCTCTGACGCTGCTCCTGGGAGCCGATCTCAGTGTATTTTCTGCTCAGACATACAAAACAAAAAACATACGGCTAGTCATTACAATATATTATATTATTAGCACAGAAGAGAGAAACCAAACAAAACATACACTGGACTGAAATACACGAAGCCAGTGCCACATTATGCATGGTGTTTGTTTAAGGAATGCAGAGACGAAGAGTTCTTACAGTAAATAGTCTGCCATCACAGACGTAGATGCAGGAATACTGGAGCTGTTGTACATCCCGTTCAAATCTACAAGGAAACAAACACAAGAGGTGAATGCAAGTAGAAGGGCTCAGGCAGCAGATGGTGGGGGTGAAGTAGTGGTAATGATGAGATGTTCATCTCATCTCAAGCTTTCCAGCCAGATGTGTTGGAAAATGGTTCATTCTAGTGGTCAAACATGTAATCCTGTGTAACATGTAAAGCTACACTGCAATGTAAAGGCTAATAAGAAATATACAGCAGATATATAAAAGAAACTGCTCAAAGTGTAATACTGTTAATATTATAGCAGACACAAACATACAGCTTTAATGAATGTTGTTTACTGTCAGCAGAGACGTGGTGCTCATCAGTTAAAATTTTAACATTTATGTTTACGTGCATACACCTTTTTGGGAAATACATAATACAGCCAAAAGTATGGACACCTGACTTTTACACTCGTATGTGGTTCTTCCTCAAAATGGTGCCACAGAGTTAGAAGAACACAACTGAACAGAATGTCTCTGTACACGGTAACATTATAATTTCCCGTCACTGGAAGTAAGAGACCCAAACCTGCTCCAGAACAACAAAGCCTCTGTGCACAAAGTGAGCTCCATGAACACGTGTTGTGTGAAGGTTGGAGTAGAAGAACTTGAGTGTCCTGCACAGAGCCCTGACCTCAACCCCACTGAACACCTTTGGGATGAACTGGAGCCTCCTCTTCATCCCAACATCAGAACCTGACCTCCATAATGCTCTTACAGCTGAACGAACACAAATCCCCACAGACACGCCCCAAACTCTAGGGGAAATCCTTCCCAGAAGACTGGAGCTCATTATAACAGCAAAGGGGGAATAAATCTGGAATGGGATCTTCAACTAGCACATATGGGTGTGATCATCAGGTCTCTACATACTTTTGGCCACATACAGTTTGTCCCTTTAAATGTATACGAATGTATACATATATATAAAAACAGTATACACACACACACACACACACACACACACACACACACACACACACACACACAGAGGAGGAAATAATTATTTGATCCCTTGCTGATTTTGTAAGTTTGCCCACTGACAAAGAAATGAACAGTCTATAATTTTAATGGTAGGTTTATTTTAACAGTGAGAGATAGAACATCAAAAAGAAAATCCAGAAAATCACTTTATATAAAAGACATAAACTGATTTGCATTTTATTGAGTGAAATAAGTATTTGATCCCCTAGCAACCATTAAGAGTTCTGGCTCCCACAGACCAGTTAGATACTCCTAATTTCAACATGTCACCTGCCCACAGAATCGATCAATCAGTCAGATTCCAACCTCTCCACCATGGGCAAGACCAAAGAGCTGTCTAAGGATGTCAGGGACAAGATTGTAGACCTGCACAAGGCTGGAATGAACAGAACCATAAGCAAGAAGCTAGGTGAGAAGGAGACAACTGTTGGTGCAATTGTTCGAAAATGTAAGAAACACAAAATGACCATCAATCGACCTCGGTCTGGGGCTCCACGCAACATCTCACCTTGTGGAGTATCAGTGATCATGAGAAAGGTGAGAGATCAGCCTACAACTACACAGGAGGAGCTTGGTAATGATCTCAAGGCAGCTGGGACCACAGTCACCAAGAAAACCATTGATGACACACTACGCCGTAATGGATTCAAATCCTGAAGTGCCCGCAAGGTCCCAATGCTCAAGATGGCACATGTGGAGGCACGTCTGAAGTTTGTCAATGTTTCAGACAGTGCTTGGGAGAAGGTGCTGTGGTCAGATGAGACCAAAATCAAGCGCTTTGGCATCAACTCAACTCGCCATGTTTGGAGGGAGAGAAATGCTGACAATGACCCCAAGAACACCATTCCCACCGTCAAGCATGGAGGTTTAAACATTGTGCTTTGGGGGTGTTTGGGGGATAATTACTGCATGGGTGATTACGTTTTAGCTGGCAACACGTTATTAAACCCTATCTGATGCAGTGAGAACTGATGCAGGTTGTTTAACTCATTTGTTAAACAACCATGTGGAAAGACATCTTGTGGTCGTGGAAAAGATGTTCATCTGTTTCAGAAGGGTCAAATTATTGGCATGCATCAAGCAGAAAACATCTAAGGAGATTCCT
>JAOVVH010000004.1:25352210-25362656 GCA_028566435.1 Scorpiodoras heckelii
AAACATTGTATTTGAACTGACTGACAATTCTCTCATGAAGTTTGGTACAAAGTGATGAACCACGACCATCCTTACTTGCAAAGACTAAGCCTTTGGTGGAGGCTCCTTTTATGCTCAATCTTGATGACCCTCACCTGGTACCAGTTAAACTGATGATTGTGGAACCTTCCAGTGTTACTTGTATAATCTTTACAGTCTTATTTTATCTCTGTCCCAACTTTTTCTAATTTGTTTATATTTAACAAATAGAATTAAGTCCATCATTGAAAGCACTTTTTTTTCTTTGTCCTTTTGTATGTTTAGTAACATTTCAAGTGAATTAACAAATTAAAGTGTCCCAACTTTTCTGGAAGTGGGGTTTGTAAGTTAATCAGGTTATAGACAGCAAAGGACAAGCTGGTTAAAGCAAGTAAAGATGATGGTTTTAGAGAAAGGACAGTAGGTGGATTTACACTTTTAATATTTAACATAATCACTCATACTATGCCTTTACCTTGTACAGTGTAACATAATATACACACAGATAGACACAGAGAGATAAAGTGGAGCATATTTGAGCATAAGTGCCTGACTAATCAAATGGTCAGTTAAAAGGTCATTCAGAGGAGCTCTGTGCTCTGCTGTAGTTTTTAATATTCTAGTTACAAATAAAGACAAGAGCCCAGGATAGGAGTTTAAGCCATGATTTGTTGATAACTGCTAGCTTAAAATATTTAGGTACATAGTCATTTAATAAAATTTCATTTTCTTTATATTGCATTTTTAACAGTGGAAATTGCCCCAAAGCAGCTTTAAAGAGACAAAAAATGCGGACATAACTTATATTTATATAAAAATTATCCCTAATGAGCAAGCAGGGGGCGAGGAAAAACTCCCTGCAACGTTAAGAGGAAGAAACCTTGAGAGAAACCAGACTGAAAAGGGAAGCCATCCTCATTTGCGTGACACCAGATAGTGTGATAATAGATAATCCCTTCTGTAAGTGTGTGCTATGTAGAAAAAAAGTGCAACTGTGTAACCAGGAAGTTCATTCATGTTTTAACATGAAGTCTATTTTATCTATTTAGTCTATTATTTTAGGTATAATATGTATTTGTTTATGAAAATGTGATGGTTGTGGATTTAATGCACAAGTCATGGAGAAGTCAGTGAAATTAACTCCTTCTGTTGGAATTAGGTGAAGTGTTGTTAATAGCCCTGCTGCTGTGATTATGCTGCATGAAGTCATCACGTACTGTTGGTATTTGCGTATTGATTGTTGTCTTATTCCTACAAAACTTTGCTACTGAATTAAATATGATTTATGAATTGCTTTTGCTGTCGCCTGTTAGGGTGGAGAGTTATGCTGAAGCAGTGGCAATAAGATCCTTTTTATAGTTAAGAAGACTCTTCCATGCAGTTTGGGAGAATCTGAGTTTAGTTTGACACCACTAAAGGATGAGTTATACTTCTGCAAGCATGTACGTGTGAGCACGTTAGACATGGACACACATACAGTCAACTCAGGTGTGGAGCTACGGGGGGGCAGGTGGGGTCGTTGGCCCGGGGCCCACAGCCCTCCCCTGACTGTGCAGGGGCCCCTCCGGTGCCTCTGTGGGCCCCCCTCCCCGTTACCGTGTATTTGATTAACATGTGCCTTTCTGGAACTTGCACTCATGGTTTTTTAAAAACCAACCATATGTATGATTGTTGCTAATTATTATCCTTATATATCTCTTAATTTTGCTATACAGCCTTATCATGGCTTGAAATTTTTTAATAATAAAAAAAAAAATCTTTGAAATGCCCAAACAAACATAAAATATAATGAATAGTAATGTTTCGAAGTTATAGTTTTGTCTTCACGCACATCTAACACACGGGGGACTGCAGTCTGTGCAGTCAGCAGTATCTTCTATTACTTCAGCAGACTAGCTCCAGCTTTTTAAACAATTAAAATTAAACCGTTAATCCGAACATGCTATCATCTGTAATAATGTGAGGACATTGCTGGCTTGTTGGCTAGCATAAGTTATAGACAATCCCCAGATTAAAAACGAAGGACAGGTTCTGTAGTTTAGTTTGTTATCAACAAACTAATGTTAGTGACATGCTAGTTTTGTAGGTCTATCGGACTCCTCCATGACGTGTTTTGTCAACCATCGAGCAATTTAAACGTGTGCTCGCGTGTCTGCGTGACACACAGGTTTGTCAATTTCCTGCTAACATTATGGTTATCTGTTGTACAAATGGCAGTGAAAAAAAGCCTGGCATAAGAACAATTTTTCAGTGTCCAAATGTAAGTGTGATTAAGGAGGTGTTTTAAAACATACAAGATACTGATCAGATGATTCTCCTGACTATATGAAAGGTACATGAATCATGATTGTCTTATAAATCAGGTGGCTTAGACAGAGCATTCAGAGCAGGGAGGCGAAAGAAATGAGGAAGAGGTGAAATTTCAGATGGAGCTGTTAACTATGCTGTTCTCTTTCCAAAATGAGTGTATTCAGTGTATTAACAAATTAAAAGAACAACTAAAATGATACAAAAGTGTCATGATACTGCATTACGGCTGATCAGTCCTAATGTGAAGATGTTTAAAATATGCTTTATAACTCTATAACTATTTATAGAATATAAATATATTCATATTCAAGGTAAGATGTTTGGCATATTTAATACCAGTTATTGGCATTCCTTGTGTAGGATATCCTGTTTTATTTACCGGTAATATAAAATACTACTCATGTGTTAGGTTGGGTGGTGTGAGCAGTGTATCACCTACAAAGTTGAAATAAAACCTATGCCACTGATGTCCACAACTACTGCTGTGAAAAAACACACACATTTTGGGCTGTACAAGAGTGACACCATTAAGTAAATTGTTTTGCATATAGTTAGGCTATTTAAAGTTCAAGTAAACAAAAAGAAAAACGTCCAAGAAGAAAACTTTACACTATCGAAAAATACTACTTTATGACACAGCTACTAATAACTTTTTATTTATCTTTTTTTTTAACTATGCTGAAGCATGTCTACAGACGTATCCAATATAAAGCCCATACACTTACAGTATAAAAAAATGACTTGAAGCTGAAGTTGTGCTTACATTTTGAATCATTTGCTTTTAAGAAGAAACTTTTAAGAGTCGACTGCTTCACCATTGAATGTTCAGCCGTGTAGTTGTACAGTGAATGTTTATAGATCTTGGTATCAGCTGCCTTGAGTTCTGCCAGGATGAGGAAATTTGAACTGTGTAAAGTAGTCTCTGACTGGATGAGAAGAAGGTTTCATTTCAGACTTGAAGAGAGTGTGTACAGTTTAAAGTATGACTGGGGACAGGAATTTTTTAATTCTGTAACTGAATAACATAAACCAATGATTGCACAGCAGTGGCTATATCAGTTAGAGGCTAGCAGCAGGTAATGACACAAACCCCCCAGTGGCAGTGAGGATCTAATTTCTGAGATAAACCAAAACTTGGCTAGATTATCATTCTAAGCTTTAACTTTATTAAAAATATGTTAAAGAAAATATAAAATCAAAGTATACTTTAAATATTTGGACCTATGTTCCCAAGGAAATTCAATAGAGGCCGTCTGGTATTCTTATACTGCGTTCCATTTACCTGAGAAGTCAGAGCTGGGAAAGGACTTCACACCTGAGTTGACTGCATTCCAGTATAACCAGTCAGAATACCAGTTCTAGACAGGTTAGCCATTGTTAGCCATTGTTAGAAATCTAGTTGATAACAATGCATTATGCAGTATTTTGCACACACAAACACTGTAGCAATGTGTCCACAGATGGACAGTACTAGTGTACGGCTGACTGAATGAGAGACAAAGAAGACAGGAGTGCTAATAAACAGTACATTACTCCAGCTTTCAGTTACTGCTGATGCATGGAGCAGCCATCTTCAGTTTTGAAGTTGGGGATCATGAGGTTTCCCCGACTTTCCGAAATCCAACTTCAGCTGTATTCCAATTAAGATTTCTGACTGGAACCTCGGGCATTCTGACTTTGCAGGTCAAATATAAAGCACCTTTAGTGACAGAGTGTTAAAGACTTTCAAGTGGTTATTCAGTCCTGGGGAGTGTTGGACCACATGTGTCTCTGTGTGTACTTGTGTGTTATTTACTGTTTGGTTATGTTTGTATATTTGTGTCTGTGTCTACATATACAGATTCACAATGCACAACGGGAACAAATCAGGAGGTATTTCACTGTCACTACATTATACACCAGATTTGCTTCTGATACTATATTATTACAAACCCCATTTCCAGAAAAGTTGGGACACTTTCTAAAAATGCAATAAAAACTGAAATCTGTAATTTGTTAATTCACTTGAAGCTTTAATTAACAGACTTTATTTAAAGATTTTCAGTGTTTTCAATAATAAACTTAATTCTATTTGTTACATATAAACAAATTTAGAAATTGATGCCTGCAACACACTCAGAAAAGTTGGGACAGGCAAAAAACGAGACTGAAAAGTTGAACAAGCAAGACTGGAAGGTTCACCAATTCTCAGTTTAACTGCTAACAGGTGAGGTCATTAAGAGCATCCACCAAAGGCTTAGTCTTTGCAAGCAAGGATGGTCGTGGTTCACAACTTTGTGCCAAGCTCCATGAGAGAATTGTCAGTCAGTTCAAATACAATGTTTCTGCAACAAAGCTGCAAAGAAATTAAGAAACCACTGCTGAATGTGGGTGACCATCGAGCCCTCAGGCGATATTGTTCGAAAAACCTTCATGCTACCTTGATGGATGTAGCCACATGGGCTCGGGAGGATTTTGGAAAATCACTGTCACTTAACACAGTCCACTGCTGCATCAAGAAATGCAACCTGAAACTGTATGATGCAAAATCAGGAAGCCAGATATTAATTTTGCGCAGAAACACCGGTGAGTTCTTTGGGCCTGAAGTCATCTGAGATGGACCAAAAGACAGTGGAAACCTTCTGTGGCCAGACAAGTTCATGTTTCAGTTTGTTTTTGGGAAAAATGGACGTCGGATTCTACATGCCTAAGATGAAAAAGACCATCCAGACTGAAAAGTGCAAAAATCAGCATCTGTGATGGCATGGGGGTGCATCAGTGCCCACGGCATGGGGTATCTACATATATGTGATGGTACCATTGATGTGGAGGCTTACATTTGTATTTTGGAGAAACATCAAGATGACGTCTTTTCCCAGGAACTCCATGTGTATTTCAGCAGGACAATGCCAGGTCTCATTCTGCACCAGTTACAACAGTGTGACTTGACAGGCCTGCCTGCAGTCCAGATCTGTCTCCTACTGAAAATGTATGGAGCATCATGAAGAGGAGAATCAGACAACAGTGACCACGGAGCAACTCAAGTCTTGTACACAGCAAGAATGACCAAAAATTCCACTTGCAAATTAGTAACAATTAGTATCTTCAATTCCCAAATGATTAAAAAATATAATTAAAAGAAAAGGTCATATGACCCAGTGGTAAACACGCCTCTGTAACAACTTCTTGTGTGTTGCAGGCATCAATTTCGAAATTTGTTTATATTTAACGAATAGAATGAAGTTTGTCATTGAAAACACTGAGAATATTATCTTTGTGATTTGTCTGTTAAATTAAGCTTCACGTAAATTAACAAGTTACAGATTTCAGATTTTATTGCATTTTTAGAAAGTGTCCCAACTTTTCTGAAAATGGGATTTCGACATCTACTATTTTTAACCTACTTTATGTAGTCCTTTGCCCCCTACAACCCCAACCCTGCCTGGGGGGACCACAGCTCAGAAGAGAAAAGCACCACCTCCTCCAAAGTCTCCTCGACAGGTATCATAATTAATTCATAGTATGATGATCACACTATTCAAAGCAGTACTGCTAGAGATTAAACACCATTGTGGCTGATTTGGAATGCAACAGGGTACCCAGTCTTCCCCAGACCTGCATCATGGCGATTCCCAGTGTTTACTGCCAGCCAACGCTACTTCTCCTTCCCCAGCACCAACAACTCATCATTCCTTTCCAGACAACCTTGTGAGTGAATGTTGCTAATCCTGTAACAGGTTATCCATCTGAACCTAAGCCAGTAGTACAAGTATTCATTCCTCAAGGCCATTATGTATTTTATTGCATATTTTTATTTCTTTTGAATGTTTCTGTTGTGTTCTTGGGGTTTATGGAGAGAGGCAGAGGACGAGGAAGTGTTTGAGGAGATTCGCAGGCTCCGGCTAGAAAGAGGACATCTACTACAGAAGATTAAGGCTCTGGAGCAGCAACAGAACAGCACTGCTACTGCATTGGAGGAGGTAATGTGCTAATGAAAGGGTTGGTCAAATCATACAGGAGCTCCCATGTGTTCTGGAAAACCTAGAAATGAGTGCTTTCACTATCAATATAGAACAAAAATATATGCAGTGTTCCTGTCAGTAGCTACAGAGATAATTTAACATGTCCACCATAATAGAAAGGGCCAAATGAAGTATAAAACCAGTTACGTTAGGGTTAGGGTTAGGTGGCACATTGGTGGTGCACTGGGTAGCGCTGTCACCTCACAGCAACAAGGTCCTGGGTTCAATCCCCGGGTGCAGTGGTCTGGGTCCTCTGAGTCTGAGTCTGCATGTCCTCCCCGTGTCTGCGTTGGTTTACTCCGGGTACTACAGTTTCCTCCCACAGTCCAAAGACATGCATATTAGGTTAATTGGTGTGTGTGCATTACGATGATTGGTGCCCTGTCTAGGGTTGATCCGGCCTTGCGCCCTATGGGGACAGGAACAAGCAGTTAAGATAATGAATGAATGAATGAATGAATGAACTACAGTGCTGTGAAAAAGTGTTTTCAATTTTTTTTATTTTTGCTGATTTGACACATTTAAATGTTTCAGATCATCCAACAAATTTTTCATATAAGATAAAAACAAAATGAGTAAATACAAAATGCAGCAGTACTTGCAGGTAAGCAGTTGTTTAGGTTTGGTCTCCCCAGGAAGACCTGTGCAAGGTAAGGTGTGAACCCACATAAGAAGGCATTCCTGCAGAGCAGATGGAATGTAAATTACAGAACGGGGGTAAAATTGCCCCTATGACACAGGATGGGGGCTCTGGGGAGGTGAATGCAACTTCTGGGGCATGCAAGCATGAAAGGGCGTCTGTCTTCATGTTCTTGGATCCAGGCAAGTAGGAGATGATGTACTAGAAACATGGAGAAAAGAGTGACAACCTGGCCTGTGGTCATCCTTTTGTTCGTTCTCAGGTACTCAAGATTCTTGTGGTTAGTATATATGATGAAGGGGTACTTGGCACCTTCCAGCCAATGACGCCATTTCTCCAATGCTAGCTTGATGACTAGGAGTTCCTTATTCCCCACATCATAATTCCTTTCAGCAGGGCCTTTGTGTGAGTAGAATGCCAGTGGGTAAAGTTTAGGGGGCTCCCACTGGCACTGTAACAGAATGGCCCCACCCCAGCTTCTGAAGCATCAACTTTGATGATGAATGTGAGTTCTTGATCTGGATGATTAAGAATGAAAGCACTGGATCAAGGTTACAGGGCTTTCCCTTGAGCAGAGTTGTGAGGGGTGTCACAATGGAACTGAATCTGCATATAAAATGGCTGTAGAAATTTGTAAATTACAGAAATTGCTGCAGCTCATTGAAGTCTGGGGTTGAGGCCACACCAACACTGCCTTAACCTTGGAGTTGTACATAGTTACCCCAGCCATGGACAGGATGTAGCCCAGAAAGGTGATGGTTTGGGTGTGGAACTCACACTTCTTGGGTTTGACAAAGAGAAAAAGTTGGAGGAGACATTGGAGTACCTGGTGTACCTGTTCAATGTGGAGTGTGAGGGATGGGGAGTAGATCAGGATGTCATCTATGTAATCTATGACAAACCTCCCCATCATGTGCCGTAGAACCTCATTAATGAAGGCTTCACCAGGTATTCATAGTGTCCAGAGTCAGTGAGAAAGACCATTTTCTATTCATCTCTCACTTGGATACACACCAGACTATATGCACTGCGTAGATCTATTTTAGTGAAGAATTGGGCTGAGCATACTTGTTCCAAGGCAGCTGGGACCAGGAGGAAAACCTCAGCTAGGTCACCATAACTGTAAGCCACATTGTCAGGTAGAGGAAAAGTGGTTGCAGGAGTCGCTCTGGAAATGCTGCAGGTCTGGAGCTTAGGAGCTGTGAGACAATTCTGAGCACAGTAGGAGGACCATGCTCTAAGATCATTCTCTGCCCAGGAGAAAACATTGCCTCAGTGCCTCACAACACTTTAAATGCCAGGACCCACCCAGTCCTACCTCTGCAGCAAACTGGCAAAACCCAAGTTTTTGTTGGACTAAGCACCAACTTTATGCTATGCAGTTGACACTTATATTCAGTTTCGAGCAGCACCACAGGGTACGTGTGAAGAACATTGCATACTGTATACACCTTCAACTCCCAACACTTTTCAATGCCTCATTTTGAACCAGACTTTTATGGATCAAAGTTTGCATGCTACATGAACTCACCAAAGTTTGATATATACCCATCTGAGAACTAATTGACTCCAGATTGGGGAGGGCTATACAACTGCACAGATCTGGAGCACCTGATAAGTGTTCCTTAACCAACTAGGTGCCTTCTGTTAGTGAGTCTGGTTGGCGGGACTGAACCCCTTCCAATGTCCCTGTTGAAAAGTAGCTGACAGAATTCTCCAGTGCTACCCATTTGATGACCTTCTCAGGTTTTCCAGGTCCAGTCTCAGCCAGCAATTGCAAGAGTCTCTGAGTATGGTGGAGAAGGTGAAAAGGTGGTCTCCTTCCTACAACATCATAGAGTGGAAGCACTAGCAGTGTCCCTCTCAAGAGAGACTGTATGAGTCAAGTACTGCAATCCAGACTGCCTATCTATCTATCTAGCTGCCACTTGGTTGGCAGTCTACACTCTGCCAGCTGGGCTTCTGATGTCAGGGGGGTTTGAATGCAAAGCCCCATTCACTTCTTGGCCAAGCACAGGCTTTTTGTTACAGATGTTTCAAAACCACCACATACATAAGCAGCCAGTGCCTCTTGAATAAGGCTGGGGTAACAGCTTTCTCTTTCTGTTCAGAAAGTGGATGGTGCATTCTGAAGTACCACACACTTGCTAAGTCTATTTTAGAGATGACAAATGCATTCTGTAGCTTTAAATGTAAGGTTAGCATATATGTTGCTTTAGATAGGATTTGCAAATTATAATTTACATGTTTACATTAGAATTAGTTGAGATCTTGTTATGTCAAGACTGCTCTGTCTTCTGTGCCTCAGCTGAGCTCACTAAGAGAGCGTTTGAGAGAGGCAGAGGCAGAGCGTGATTGTCTGGAAGTAGTGCTGAAGGAACTGGGAGGTGTTCAACTCAGTAATACAACCTGTAGCATTAATACGTCCTCTGATGATATGCTGGATTTCCCTGGTGAGTGCTGCTATAAATCACAATGCTACACTACATGTTAACCTACTCATTCACCTGCTTATTCATAACGTGTTAATCAGTTAATTCAAGTCAAATCTTTTAAGTACTGAATCATATTAAACAGGAGAAAAGGAAACCGTAAAATGATCTACATTTGATGAATTAGCACACATGCAAATTCTGTCATTAATATGAAGTACTACGACCTGGTTTGTGTTTTTCCTTAATCTGTATGCCTGCAGGAACAAATAGGTTGCTGTCCAGGCAGTCACGATGTACAGACGAGGAGATGCCTTCTGCCCAAGCAGAGAACTCATCTTGGGAGCAAATGAACAGTGTGGAGCAACTCTGCAGGCAGGTGGAGGAGCTGACTGCACAGAATGCTGAACTGATTCTCAAAGTGCAGGTGTAGTTTCAAGTGTAGCCCTGACTGTGCTGTTAGAGGTTTTTAGACACAATCTGTTTTCTTCTCTGTATTACACTCGCTGTCTGTGTGAGTGTCATGTCTGTATATGGGCAGTAATACTCACTGGTCTAATTACTTAGTCTCCTATCTCTTTCAACTTTGTGCTCCATCATCTTTTCTGGGTTTTTAGCTTATTTCAGAATTTGGAGTCAATCACTGAATCACACTAAAAGCCAACAGTGCATTTCTAAATTGTCTGACTTGTATTAAACACAGCACACAGACGTCCATTTTCAGTTTGAGCACTGTGAGATGTGAGCACACGTCTCAGTTCTACAGTGGTGCCTGCAGTTATTGTGTGATGTGTGAAAACGTGGAGTAATAAATTAATATGAGACAGTTAAATATGAGTTATTTTACATGTTTGTGAAGGCCAAATGAAATGAAGCAGCAGAACAGGGACTGTGGGCTAGCCCTAGAAATATCCTAATCTATAAATTAATTTGGATTTAAACATAAAGTCAGTGTGTCCCAAAAGTCTGTCCTTTCTTTCTTTCTTTCTTTCTTTCTTTCTTTCTTTCTTTCTTTCTTTCTTTCTTTCTTTCTTTCTTTCTTTCT
>JAOVVH010000004.1:25407174-25422375 GCA_028566435.1 Scorpiodoras heckelii
CGGCCCACCACCATCACAGTAGTTAAAGACCCCTGACTTACTCTTCAAAGAGTTTATACGCCTCCACGCGCTCAGTCTGAAGTGCGTAAAAACGTCGGACCAAACATTTGAAATCTGAGGAAATCTAAAAATATATATAAAAAAGTAACATTATGAAAGCATGAATAAGAGTTAAGTTTAAAAACTACTAATCACACACCAGCGTGCTACAGAATAATACACAATAATACACAATAATACAGAATAATTCAGAATAATACACAGTCATAATAAGCGCGGATTAAAGTACCATGGCTGCACGCGCAGCGCTCATCTCTACAGACAGCTCATTTATTTTACTTCCGGTCAATTTCAGTCAGATATTTTCAAAATAAAAGTCAACCCTCGACAGTGGGAACTCGGAATTTTCCAGCTCGTAAAGTCCTACATTAGATCGTCTTAAGATCTGTTATAAACTGTCTGTGATCCGGAGATGAAGTGAAGACTCAGAAACAGTCTTTCGTCGCTTGTCTACAAACAAACCGGTGTGTTTCTGTGTTTAGTGATTAATTTATTTGTACAGTGGGAGTGATCATTCATGGT
Organism: Scorpiodoras heckelii; assembly: GCA_028566435.1. Classification (NCBI taxonomy): domain Eukaryota; kingdom Metazoa; phylum Chordata; class Actinopteri; order Siluriformes; family Doradidae; genus Scorpiodoras; species Scorpiodoras heckelii. The sequence goes on from JAOVVH010000004.1 coordinate 25,407,757, forward strand.
TGTTAGGACCAGGAGTTACACGAAAGTACAGTTTGATCAAAAGTCTTACAGAATGCGAATTAATATTTTATTTGTCAACATATCACACATTATCTAGCGATTTCAAATTTAAACAGAAAGACAAATGACCTTTAAAACCTTAAATCATCCATTTAGCCTATTTCTTGCTCGTAGGTTTTACTATGTGCGCCGCCATGTTGACGTGACGTCACATACTCGCAATTCGGAGATGTTAGAGGTCCCGGAAAAACTCCTATGTTCCGAGTAGGAATTACTAGTCGGAGAGCTGTTCGTCTTTGCTACAGTTCCCACTTGGTCATGAAAGCGGCATTATGCTGCGTTTTTAACTCGGAAGTGGGAAGTCTTTGTGTGTGGGAAGAACATAGACGCCTTTAAATTCGTTTTTTTGATGTAAACAATCTACCCAGCTGATCTTAGCTGATCTGAGTGATGTACTGCACATTTCCCTCTTCAAGCAGACAACTGTTTAATGTTATAAAAGTTAAATACAAGTTAAAATGTCTGTATGTTGTTTTATCCTTCACTGGAACTAAGGGGCCCAAAGCCTGAAAACAGCCCCAGACCACCAAGACCACCTCCTCCACCAAACCAAACCAAACCAAACCAAACCATCAGAAAGAGTATAAAGTCCCACAGCATGATGAGCCGCTTACAGGCTGCAGCTGTGATGCGAGTTCTGCCCCCGGGGAGAGAAAACAACCCCAGACTCTTCAGCACCACCTGTTCTACTGCCCATGTTTGTCTATGGAGATTGCATGGCGACGTGATTTTCTGCACCTGTTTGTGTGTGACTGAAACACCTGAAGTAATAATTAGGAGGGATGTCCACATACTTAGGTTTTCATATTAGCGTTCTTTTCTTATCTGAAGAGTGGTCTATGGTGTAATATGTCACTTTCTTTAGTGGCTTATAAACATCTCTCTGTACCAGTGCTGGAAGAAATATTCAGATCTTTTACTTACGTAAAAGTACAGCAATGTGAAAATACTCAATTACAAGTTAAAGTCCTGCTTTAAAAATCCTACTTCAGTAAAAGAACATCAGTATTATCATGAAAATGTAGTTAAAGTATTAAAGTAATAACCTAAAAGGAAAGCTTTCAGATATGTATACTATCGTGTTTAATGAGGACTCGTTAACAGGTTAAAATGAACCTGGGAGAGAGACGTGGGGTTTTCTTTATCATTTAGCGGTGATGAATGGTTGAATATCTGTAACAAGGTCTTTCCTAAATGTACCTCTATTAATGTTCATGAACAGGACTTTAAATTCATGCATAGAGTGTATCTTACCCACTACAGAAAATATTTCCTAATAACTGAAATAAGTGTTTTAAGTGCTCTGCAGAAGTGGACACGGTTCTACATGTTTTCTGGTCCTGTGACAAGATAAAGGTTTATTGGAAAGACATTCATTTTACCATACAAAAAAAATAACATACAATTTGTCCCCTGCAGTAAACCTCTTAAATGATGTAAATGCTTTTGTAGATAATGACATTATTAGTCTTTTATACATTCTAATTTATTTAGATAAAAAATGTATGTTGTTATTGTGGTCAGAACACCAGATGTTCCCTCCATAAACATGTGGCTAAAGCAGATTTCCAAGTGGCTGCCTTTAGAAAAATTGACCTGTGACTTGCATCAGAATTCAGAAAGATTTATGAGAATCTGGTCCCCTTTGCAGTCTTATATTGAAAATATTAACTGAAGGATTGTTGGTGGTGCACGTTTTACTTATTTATTTATATATATTTTTTTCCCGTCGTTTTCTCTGTACATCCCATCATGTCCCCTTTAGAGTGTCGTGTGTTAATAATTAAACAATTTCATGTCTGTGTAAGTGTGTATGTGTATATGTGTGTGTGTGTGTGTGTATGTGTGTATATGTATGTGTGTGTATATATGTATATATGTATGCATGTGTGTATATGTGCGTGTGTATATGTATATATGTATGCATGTGTGTGTGTGTGTGTATATATGTATATATGTATGCATGTGTGTATATGTGTGTGTATATGTGCGTGTGTGTATATGTATATATGTATGTGTGTGTGTGTGTGTGTGTGTGTATGTGCAGGTAATGTACTGTAAGAGAAGCCTACTCTTCTCTGTTACTGTTTGTTCATTACAAATGTGCTTGTGATACCCTGGAATTTGTTTATTTTGCGTTTTTAAAGCCCCAATAAAAAGAGGATTTTTTAAAAAAAAGTATTAAAGTAAAAGTCCTGGTCTGGTCTCTCTGACTGATATGTTATTATATCTGACAGCATTAGATGATTAATACTGAAGGATCAGTGTGTAAGCAGCAGGTTAATGCTGGAGGTGGAGTTTATAACTACTTTATATACAGTTTTATAAACAGGGACACCAGATAAATCTGAGGGGCTGTGAGATGATTAATGGTGCAGGAAAGAAGAAAAAAACGAAGTTCTGATACAAGTCTGTTTTCAGTGTTTGGACTTTCTCCACTAATCTGTGAATTCTGGTGCAGTAATGGATCATTAAACGCTTATTAAAACAAACCATGTGAGAAGTTTAGAGGGAAAAATCATTATTTGGTGTTTTTAAAAGCTTCTTATATTATCTCTATCGTGTAAAGTCTTCATCTTAATAGTAACTAGTAACTAAAGTTGCCACATAAATGTAGTAGGGAGAAAGTCCAATATTCCCCCGGAGTGGGAGTGTAAAGTGGCATAAAACTGAAAAACTCAAGTAAAGTACAAACCCTGCCAAACTGTCCTTAACTACAGTAACTGAGTGAATGTGCTCAGCTCCTTCACCCCGCTGATCTCTAACATCTCATTTCGGCTAAATTTAAACCCAAACTTGGCCTCCAGTCCCCGTGGGTCACATAATTACAGGGAAAACAACAAGTATTGATACAGAGCTTGAGCTGAAAGTCTCCTTCCTCCGGGACACAGTGTGAAGCTCTGGTACTCCGCCTAGTGTCACATAAACCCCGTTAAAGTGTGTTTCAGAGCTGTTTGTCTCACTGACTCTCGCTCTGCAGTCTGCCCCTCAGTCTGCACTCAGTCTGCCCCTCAGTCTGCAGTCTGCCCCTCAGTCTGCAGTCTGCCCCTCAGTCTGCACTCAGTCTGCCCCTCAGTCTGCAGTCTTCCCCTCAGTCTGCCCCTCAGTCTGCCCCTCAGTCTGCACTCAGTCTGCCCCTCAGTCTGCCCCTCAGTCTGCACTCAGTCTGCCCTCATTCTTTCCCTCAGTCTGCCCCTCAGTCTGCAGTCTGCCCCTCAGTCTGCCCCTCAGTCTGCAGTCTGCACTCATTCTTTCCCTCAGTCTGCCCCTCAGTCTGCAGTCTGCCCCTCAGTCTGCAGTCTTCCCCTCAGTCTGCCCCTCAGTCTGCAGTCTTCCCCTCAGTCTGCCCCTCAGTCTGTAGTCTGCCCCTCAGTCTGCAGTCTGCCCCTCGGTCTGCCCCTCAGTCTGCAGTCTGCCCCTCAGTCTGCAGTCTGCACTCATTCTTCCCCTCAGTCTGCAGTCTGCACTCATTCTTCCCCTCAGTCTGCCCCTCAGTCTGCAGTCTGCCCCTCAGTCTGCCCCTCAGTCTGCCCCTCATCTGCAGTCTGCCCCTCAGTCTGCCCCTCATCTGCAGTCTGCCCCTCAGTCTGCAGTCTGCCCCTCAGTTTGCAGTCTGCCCCTCAGTCTGCCCCTCATCTGCAGTCTGCCCCTCAGTCTGCCCCTCAGTCTGCAGTCTGCCCCTCAGTCTGCCCCTCAGTCTGCTACGTCACGAGGCTGGCGGACGTGTAGGTATGAAGAGAGGAACAGCCGCCGGCGCCATGCGTCTCTGTAACGTGGGACTCGGTGAAAGGTTAAAAAACAGCCTGAAGTGAAGCGGCTGATTTTCTGTTGTTAAATTTAACGATAAATCCGTAGAGCGACTTCCGTCAAACGGCGCCATGTAGGTGAAGATTCGGGTATTAGGTCTAAGTTTGTAACTTGGACGCTGCAGTCAGTCAGTTAGCGCGGATCGGAAACGGAGATCAGTCCCGCGGTAAGAGAAGCGCTGGTGCGGAGTCATGGAGGGACGCGCGGGGGAAGGAGAAGGTGTAAAGGCGGATTCCGAGCAGGACCAGCAGTACTGTGAGCTGTGTGGCAAAATGGAGAACCTCATGAAGTGTGGTCGCTGTCGCAGCTCCTTCTACTGCAGCAAGGATCACCAGAAACAAGACTGGAAGAAGCACAAGCAGGTTTGCAAACAGGCCGAAAACAGCCTCCGCCTACAGCACACGGTCTCGGAGCAAGTCAGCCGAGATAAGGTTAAGAAAGACCCGGAACTGAAGCAGAAACAGCAGAAACAGCAGAAGAGCAAAACATCCAGCAGCACGGAGTCAGAAACGACAAACGGCTCCAACAAACCAGTGGCCAAGCCTGGGTCTGGGTCTGGGTCTGGATCGGAGCGTGTGTGTGACCCTGAACACACTGGTGATGATGTTTCCAACAGGCTAATAATGTCTCCTCAGCAAAAACTGGCCCTGGAGTACATCTGCCCCTGTATGAATAAACACGGCATCTGTGTTGTGAACAACTTCCTTGGTGAAGATCTTGGACTCGGTGTGTTGAAGGAGGTTCGTACTCTCTACAGCTCTGGGGAATTTACAGATGGACAGTTGGTCAATCAGAGAAGTGACTCAACTAAGGACATAAGAGGTGATAAGATCACTTGGATCGAGGGAAAGGAGCCTGGATGTGAGAAGATCGCTGTCCTACTGAGTCGCATGGACGATATTGTCCGACACTGTAACGGAAAACTGGGGAACTACAGGATCAATGGAAGGACGAAAGTAAGTAACAGACACGAGTTTCTCTTCCAGGCTGTATGTTAATGATTTCACAGTTTTAAGGTGTGTCAACAAATGTAGACTATAAACTGTAAGGATTAATGTCTCCTGAGCTCCTCTAAGGCAGAATGACACAGCAGTCTGGGTCACAAGGCTTCTGTGAACTTTATTTTAGCACCAAAGAACACCGACTTCACTGAAATGTTTTCAGAATAGTTTAACAAAATTCAGTGTCTAATAGGACTTTGCACAGAGATCTGAAGATCCGAAGCTGGTCTTACTGAGCACAGTTTTCTAGTCGCTCATGTTAGAGGGGTTTGGGTTCATCTAGGAGTTCAGATATGTACAGAAATGCTGAATCATGGATCTGGACCCACGTGGAGCACTGAAATGGAGGCGTGTAAATAAAAAGCTCCAACAGCGTCGATTCTGCATTTGCACTTGGGAAAACCACAGAGCAGAGCCGTGCACCACAAACTGCTGTGGGTCTTTATGTGATCTTTCATATGGCCTCATAAACACACGTGAAGCCTGGAGAGTCTACAGAGGAAAAAGGGAATAAACATTTGGAAAAGCGAAGCTATGAGTAGATGATGTAGAGACCCAAATGTGTGCTAGTGAGAAGGAACAAACACTTCACACTCAGTTCAACCCTGTAAGCCTCATTTGCTTTAGAAACTCATGACAGATATGATCAAATCCAGTGTTCAATAAATAATTTATTCTTTACAATATACAGTTCTTAAGCCGTGCTATATAGACAACCAGCAGTGAACTTTGGTTGCTAAGCAACATACCAGATTAACACTAGGTAGTCTATGAATAGGACTAACTTAAGTGTGAGAGTTATATTGGTTTATAACCTGCTACTTTGATTTGGACTTAAATTATTGTGATATGGTCACTGGTGGGTGGGTGTGTGTGTGTGAGAAAGTGAGAGAGAGAGCATATGTGTGTATGTGTGTGTGTGTGTGAGTGAGAGAGAGAGCGTGTGTGTGTGTGTGTGTGTGTGTGTTGAGGATTTAACAATGGCTTTGAATGCAGTTCAGCCAAATATTTTTTATAACCCAAACTCTGTTTTATAAACCAGCGTTGGAGATAGCATAATGTTCGGTCTGTTGAACCTACGCAGCTGTCGACATCCTGATAATCACACTGATGACCTTCCTTTCTACACAGTAGAAGTCACTTGACTGATCTGCCTCTGCACAGTTGTTATTACATAACAATGATATAATAGTCCAATACAGCAGTGGGGCAGCTATGATATTCATTCATTATCTTCCGCTTTATCCCGCAAGTCGGGGTCACGGGGGGCTGGAGCCAATCCCAGCGTCATCGGGCGAAGGCGGGGTACACCATGGACAGGTCGCCAGTCCATCGCCAGTCCATCACATGTCTACATCGTCTTGCTGTGAGGCGACAGTGCTAACCACTACACCACCGTGCCGCCAGCTATGATATTATTGAAAATAATCGACAGTGCCACATTTACAGTCACCGAGCTCTTCAAAATGACTCATTCTTCTGCTAATATGTCTATTAAGATATCTGTCCATTTTTTGCAGATGTTAGCAGTGGATGTGGCTAAAAGACCTGAACTAAGTAATTAGTAGGGGTGTCAACCTACACATGGCCATATAGTGTGTGTGTGTGTGTGTGTGTGTGTGTGTGTGTGTGTGTGTGTATCTAACCCTAACCCTAACCCTAGTGTCCTCAGAAAGTATTGACACAGAGAAGCATTTCATTTGAGATCAAAAGGGGAATAAGAAGATTGATCCGAATTTCAGCTTTCATTTCCTGATAATTAAATTTCGATGTGTTGGATGTTGGATTACATGACAGACAGGTGTTACTACTTACCCAGGTGTACCCGTCAAGTCAAGTCAAACTTATTCATATAGCGCTTTTTACAATGGACATTGTCTCAAAGCAGCTTTACAGAATTCGAGATTAACAGACCAAAACCCCTGCTGAGCGACACGGTGTCAAGAAAAAACTCCCTTAAAATTTCAGGAAAAAAACCATGAGAGGACCCAGACTCAGTAGGGACCCATCCTCTTTGGGTGACCTGGAGAATAATTTAAATAAATCAAATTTACACCAATCAAAAAAAATCATACAAACAAAATTAATTAAACAAAAATTATAACTAGTAATTTGTGTGTGTATATATATATATATATATATATATATATATAACAGGAGTTCTTAAAACACGACAGATTTCCGTCACCTCTAGCAGGAGCAGCAAAGTACGACAGTCTCGACTTGCAGCATTTGACCTCGGGTGAACCTCGGAGTAAAACAACAGGAAGTGTAGTTAGCATGTGAAAAGACTAATCAAATGCCTGAGTAAATAAATATGTTTTTAATTTAGACTTGAACATTGAGACTGTGTCCGAGTCCCGAACTCTATTCCAGAGTTGTGGAGCTTTATAAGAAAAAGCTCTTCCACCAGCCGTGATCTTTTTAATTCTAGGAGCTATAAGTAACCCTGCATCCTGTGAATGAAGTGAACATTCTGGGTTATAGTGCTCAATAAGTTCGCTAAGATACTCTGGAGCCAGACCATGAAGGCCAGGCCTGTGAAGACTGCATTCATTGTTAAAAAGAATAAACCAACATGTAGACCAGAGAGCTGTCTATGGGAGAAAAGTAAGCCATTCTGAAGCTGATAAAAGAGGGAAAATCAAGCAAGGCCATTGCACAAGAATTGGGCTTAGCCAATACAATTTGTGGCATAGTGAATAAGGAAAGAAACCACTGGTGAACAGCCAGACAGTGGGGCAGGCTGGCCAAGGAAAACATCAGCAGTTGAACGCAGAAATATTGTGAGAGCTGTAACGAAACGTGCTACTGAAAGTCAAGATCCATTGGTTAAAACCAGGTGGAATGAGGTGTGGCTCCTGCTTGACTAGAATTAAAACCTGCATCCACACCGGCCCTTTGTGGATAATATTGGACACCACTGACATAACCCAATTGAGCAGCATTTCACTTCCTGTAGAGGAGACCGAAATGTGGAACCCCCAAAACAAACAACTGAAAGAAGCTGCAGTATAAACCTGGACAACCATCACGAAAGAACAATGTAACAGTTGCTTGCCAGATTTATGCAGTTTTTGCAAAGGATATGCAACCAAATGTTTAAGTGTTATTTTTTTTCAATTTACTTTAAGACTTGTCTGTACCAATACTTCTGATCACCTAATAGCTGGGTGGCCTCCGAGGAAAGGTGCCATGTTGTAAGGTGTTTAATACATCTAGATGTAAATATCAGGAAATAATAGCTGAAATTCTCGCATTCCTCTTTTGATCTCAAACCCAAATGTCTTTGGTGTATAGCAAAAACAAAAGAATTGGCTTTGCTATTCCAATACTTTTGGAGGGGATGGCCTACTTATCTGGTCCACAAATATTTGGACATTTGTGTTTGAAACCTTTTTATTATTTAGGCTCTCTACCGAAATTCATTGGGAATTAAATGAAACCAGTAATAGCATACATTCAAGATACACAGCCGAATTGGGCAAGTGGCCGCAGCGTTCGGCTCGCTCAAGTAGTGCCTGTGGAAGAAGAACAGCATCTCCACAAAGACCAAGATCCGATTCTTTCGGATGCTGGTACTGCCAATTCTCCTCTATGGATCCGAAACCTGGACCTTGCTCAAATCACACCTCAACAGACTTGAGGTGTTCCAGATTCACTGCCTGTGGCAGCTTCTATGGCTCTTACTTCGCGATTGGATCACCAGTGAAACCATCCGGGCGAGATGTCAACACCAACCAGCTATTGATGAACAAATCCAACAGAGACGGTTGAGGTGGTTTAGCCATGTGAGTAGAATGGGGGCAAACTGACTACCAAAAAGACTCCTCTGGCTGCAAAGACCCACCCATTGGAGGATACAACGAATGGCACCCAAGAAAACGTGGGCCAAGCAAGTGGAAGAAGACCTTCTGAACCAATGGGTCGACCTCAGCCAGGCCAGGACCCTCGCCATGGATAGAACAGCATGGAAAATCGTGACTAATCAAGTCTGAAATCCTGCAGCACCCACAGCGTATTGGTTACGTGGCCAACCTCCACCGGGCACCAGCTAGGGACTAGAGAGTGAATAGCCGACATTCATATATACTTTGTGGGTATTTACATCCAGATCGAATGTACGAGTTCCGGCATTTTTTATATGTGGCCCCCTTTTTAATGGATTTAAAGTAGTGCTGTCAAATTAACGCATTGACGAACGTATTGACGCATTAAAGAATTAAGCGTGATTAAAAAAATTAACGCCACTAAAAATTTTAACACAGATTAAAAATTAGTTAAATTACGCAAACCACAACACAAACATTCCGTAATTAACCGTTACGTTACTCGTTTTAGGCTGCATTCCAATCGCTAGTGTCCCTAATCTGTATCCCTGCTCCCTACACACTACACACGGTACAGAATCCCAAGGGCTCTTCATTGGGAACTCGGTCACTAAAACGGCTCTATTTGAAACGCACTGCAACGTCAACAGCGGACAGCTGATTGGTTGTGTTCTACATTACAGCACTCGGCTGTATTTAACACGATAAACAACACTGTTCAGACTCATTTTATATGCTGTAGGCACTTTTGAAATAAATGTGATGAAACGTCTATGAACTGTGGGCGATGTATTTTAACTTTTTAATGTATGTTGTGGTTGGAACGTAAACTTACTCCTCGGTTACAACGTGCTACGTTACTCTAATTGGAGAATCGATGACTTTAATTAAACTCCAACTCTAATCAGTATATCAGATGAACGAAAGACAAAACTTTTTATTTAAAATAACTAAAAGACATCAATCATCGTTAATATTTCAATTTTATCAAATAAAGTCAAGTGAACAATGAGTCAAAATTCAACAGTCATTTCTCTTTCATTTTCAATGGTCCTTCAATGCCTAGCTGCATCTACAACACAAATCAAAATGTGCATTAAAATGGTGATTAATGTGCGATTAAAACCAATTAATCGTGTCATTAATGCGAGTAAATTAATTAATCGCGTGACAGCACTAATTTAAAGTAATTAAATGGGGTGATGTGCTGTGAGTGACTTGTGACTGTGGAGGAAGTGCTCCTGGTACTAGGGGTGTAACAATCCATCGAGCTATATCAATGCATCGACCAAACAGCAAATGATCCGGTGTCATAGATATAAAGCCATAAACACCTGTGCCAACATTATACACGATTCCTCTGTGTACTGTCCTAAGCAGTAGGTCACGGCATGCCATGCAACTTGTTTTAGTCCACCACATTGCTTACTTGTGTTCACGTTAAAGTGCCAAACAATACAGCAATCTAGCAGCCGTATGAGCAGTGGAAGTCAAGAAAACGAAGTGTTACACTCTCCCATTGGTAACAAATGATGGGTGTGGAAACATTCTGGTTTCAGAAAAATAACAGACAGACCAGACTTTTGCCATTTGCAAGGAATACAAGTGTGAATTAAGAATTTCTTTCATTCATTCATTATCTTAGCCGCTTACCCTACTACTGGGTCATGGGGGTGCTGGAGCCTATCCCTGTGCTCATTGAACAGAAGGCAGGGAAACACACTGGACAGGTCACATTGCGGGGCAGACAGAGACAGACACATTCAGTAAGACACAAACCCCAGTTCATCTCCAGTTCACTCCAGTTCGCCTGACTGCATGTCTTTGGCCTGTGGGAGGAAACTGCAGCACTACCCACTGTGCCACCATGCCGATCTTCACTAATACCACATACACAAGGTGATGCAGTATTGAAGCTGGTGTTGGGATCATTCGCTCATTCTTACTTCAGCTGCAGCAAAAGAACAAAGACTGAATTCGCAGAACTGTTGTTGCAACTTGGAACTGAAGAAGACAAATAAGCAGTATATCTTGACAGGATGCAGTGCCTCTGATCAGTTTTTTCAAGCTCAAACCCAGCATCAATCTGCAGTCTGTTACTTTAAAGTTTCCTTGTAGAGATGTAGAGGTCCTATAGACCTTCATCTTAGAAACTAAAGCCCCAAGGAAACATTTGGTTGAACTGAAGATGCAGCTTAGCTTGTCTAAATCTGAAAAGGAAAAAAAGAAACGTGAACTCAAATCTGAAGGTCAGTAACAGACTCCACTCAAAGTGGAAGTATAAGTTCAGCAAATATCAGCTGGTTCTATTTCCAGTGTGGAGGGGATGGACACACAGCTATAACGTGTCTCTTTGAGTCCAGAGCCAAGTACATCTGCCATTCTGGGCTGTGTGTAAGACGTAGAAATCATGGACATTAATCTTGACATCTCAACCCTGATGTAGCTCTGCTGCATTCCCACATGGAATCTAGAAATAGCTAACATTATTTTGGACATTTATTACAATAAAAAAGTCAGTGACTCACCCAGTTTCACCCAACAGCAGTTTCGGACATAAGAAGCAGATTTCCTGGTCACGCAGATGGATCAAATGTGGATTGTCGTGTATTTGCTGCACTAGCAGGTGGACACCAGCACCATGGCATCTGTATTCCACAACAAAATTTCAAGGTTCAAGGTTCGTCAGTGAAAACACTGAAAATGTTTTCTTTGTTCTTTCATCAGTTAAATTAAAGTGTTAAATACAAACCTCATTTCCAGAAAAGTTGGGACGCTTTCTAAAAATGCAATAAAAACTGAAATCTGTCATTCGTTAATTCTTGAATGTTTATTTAACAGACAAAAGGACAAAGAAAAGATTTTCAGTGTTTTCAATGATGAACTTTATTTTATTTCTTAAATATAAACAACTTTGGGTGGCATGGTAGTGTAGTGGTCAGCACTGTCGCCTCACAGCAAGCGGATCGAGTTCGATTCCCGTGTGGGTTTTCTCCGGGTACTCCAGTTTCCTCCCAAAGTCCAAAGACATGCATGTTAGCTTGATCAGTCACTCTAAATTGCCCGTAGGTGTGAATGTGTGTGAGTGTGTGTTGGCCATGCGATGGACTGGTGACCTGTCCATGATGAACCCCGCCTTCACCTGATGACGCTGGGATTGGCTCCAGCCCCCCTGTGACCCCGACTAGGGGGATAAAGCGGAAGATAATGAATGAATGAATGAATAAACAACTTTAGAAACCATTAAACAGCTAGTATTTATTAATTGTCAAATTCAACAGCTGTCTTGTAAAGTTGCTCAGCACCGTTTCATGCATAACCAAACAGCGAGTGGCTTCAGAAACCACGCTAAACCTGTTGGTTATTTTTAGGTTTGGGGTTACTCTGGCTTTCGTCTTGGTTTCCTAAATGTTCTCCAGTTTCTTTCCACCTCCCAAAAACATGCTGGTACTGAGTGTAAGTGTGTGTTCAGGGTGTCCCATCCAGGGTGTATTCCTGCTTCGCACCCAGCGTTTCTGTCGTAGGCTCTGCTTCCACGACGACCCTGACAGAATACTTTAGTTTTTGTTCTCCACTATTTCTTTTACAAGAATTGAGAAAAGTGCTTAACTAAACATTTGAGTTTATTCAATCAGATTTTCTCTGGTGTGTATTGTCTATTTATTGTCAAGTACAATACAGATATTTAATCTTTTTATTATTCCTGATATAAAGATTTACCCACAACACCCACTACAGTTGAATAGTATGTGTGAATTAAGTTATTGTTAGTTTGTTAGTTTTAAACTGGATTTGTGACTGTGAGCAGTAATATTGTTATTATGATGGAGCTTAGCTAAGGTTAATTTGAGCCCATGTCTCTCATTAGTGGTTACTAGAGCCCAGACAATCTCGGCTCGTCTGTCAGTCTGTAAACAGTCTCTGTTTAAAGTGTGTACTTTCTCACGACAGCATGGTGCATGTGAATCTTGTTGCGCAGCTTTTAAATCTAAAAAATATGTCGGATTTCACTCCAGGGATCGGAGTATTTTCCAAGAAATTTTGCCACTGGCTTGTCCAAGTTCAGAAACTTTGTTGAAGAAGGTGCTTTGATTTGTTTAGTTGTATGTCTGTCACATTTGGCTTGTGTTTATTGGTTTAGATTTGGGCAGAAGGAGAGTTACAGCCTCACACAGGGCCAGTCATGTAGCTAGTGAAGAGTAACGTAAAACATAGTACCTGATGCACTGTACTGCACCTGTAGCAACAGCATTCATAAAAACAGTGCAGGGATTTCATTGAGCGCTATAAAGGAGGGTTTGGATGGCTGATGGCTCAGCCTAGCCTACATGCCTGTTTTGATTCCTGTGTTGCTGGTGGTCTCACCAGGCCAAACGCTGAATCCAGACACACCAATGTTCTAGTAAGAAATTGGCAACCATTTTACTGCTAGCATATAAACAGCCTGGAGATGACGATGACTCTGTGGGCAGCTGACAAAAGAGAGCGCAGTTCACATATTCTCAGAACAACCAGACTATGTGGCAGTGCAGCGCACATTCACAAGAACACTCACAGGAGCTCCATCAAACTCGTCCAAGCCCAAGTCAGGAAGAGAAACACCCACAGGCTCCTAGCAGGCACTACATCGCCCCCCATTTGACCTGTCGTCTGGACTCCAAACAGTGTCCCCAGGGAGGCTTTTGTGGGTCCTGACGTTCTTTTTTGTGACTTCCTGGATAAGTCATTGATTGACTCTTTGGAGGAATTCTGGAAGGTTCACCAGTGTTTCAGGTTTTCTCCATTTGTAAATAATTGCTCTCTGTTTGTGGTTCGCCAGAGTCCCAGAATGATGCAGTATATTTAACTTACTTTCTCACTTCCTCTAGAATTTCTTTTGATTGTGTCATGGTGTGCTGTTGTTGTTGCTGCTTTCGCCTACTTCACATGCCTGAAGAGGTTCTTTTTATGTGATAGCAGACCTGGGTTTATCTAGTCTTATTAAACCCAGTTATCAGTTAAATGTGCTTAATGGTTTGATTGCATCATTAAGAGGGCAGTTGCTTTTTCACTCGGGGCCATTTGGTGTTGGATAACCTTTTTCCTCCAGTAAATAAAATCAGCATCAAAAAATGTCTTTTGTGTTTACTCGGCTTGTCTTTTGTCTTGTATCTGAAACAAATAACTGTGGTACGTGCAAAAATAGAACAAATCCGGTTGGAGGCAGACGGATGTTTGCAGTATTGTACATGATGTGCATTCTGACTTTTCTAAGGCAAGTCCTTGTGTTTTTTTTCAGGCAATGGTAGCATGTTACCCTGGCAAAGGCACTGGGTATGTGCGGCATGTGGACAACCCTAATGGTGATGGGAGATGCGTTACATGCATTTATTACTTAAATAAAGACTGGAATGCCAAGGTATGTAAAATCACTAGACAAGGCAAGTCCCAAATTAATCATGGCATTAAGATAGAGTGTTTCCTGTACTGCAGATCTGCATGGTCTCAGAATTAAATGACCTAGATTGGGGGTATGATTTTAGTAACATTTTTCTGCATTTCTCTGTTTTGAAGATTGTGGTAAATAAATATTATTCAGCATATACACCCCCCTCTGCTGTTATTGCATGATCTAAACCTAGTTACGTGTATAAACAGGAACGGTGAATATCACCTGAATAACTACGTACTTGTACGTATACACATGCAAGGCAAGACTGTACAACAAATCCACAAAATGATCATATATAATGTATTGGCTGTAAATTCAGTTATCATGCATCATTCCCTCGAAACTTCCTCCCTATTCAGTGCTGGTTCTGAATGACGGGGAACCCTGGAGGGTATACACTGATCAGGCATAATATTATGACCACCTCCTTTTCTCTACACTCATTGTCCATGTTCTCAGTTCCACTTCCCATATAGCTGCACTTTGTACT
>JAOVVH010000004.1:25481977-25493716 GCA_028566435.1 Scorpiodoras heckelii
GCGCTGCCCTACTACTGCTAAACGCTGCCCTACTATCGCTAAGCGCTGCTGTACTACCGTTAAGCGCTGCCCTACTATTGCTAAACGCTGCCCTACTATCACTAAGCTCTGCTGTACTACCGTTAAGCGCTCCCCTACTATCGCTAAGCGCTGCTGTACTACCGTTAAGCGCTGCCGTACTACCATTAAGCGCTGCCCTACTACTGCTAAACGCTGCCCTACTATCGCTAAGCGCTGCTGTACTACCATTAAGCTCTGCCGTACTACCGTTAAGCGCTGCCCTACTACTGCTAAACGCTGCCCTACTATCGCTAAGCGCTGCTGTACTACCGTTAAGCGCTGCCCTACTACTGCTAAGCGCTGCCCTACTATCACTAAGCTCTGCTGTACTACCTTTAAGCGCTGCCCTACTATCGCTAAACGCTGCTGTACTACCGTTAAGCGCTGCCCTACTACTGCTAAACGCTGCCCTACTATCGCTATGTGCTGCTGTACTACTGTTAAGCGCTGCCCTACTACTGCTAAACGCTGCCCTACTATCACTAAGCTCTGCTGTACTACCGTTAAGCGCTGCTGTACTACCTTTAAGCGCTGGCCTACTATCGCTAGGCGCTCACGCACTGATGCAGCCTCTCGTGTTCTACTTTTTCGGCTCGGCTTGAATACAATGAACTGACGACTGTGACCTGTAATGAGCGTTAATTGGTGACAGATACTGTAAATAACGTACATGGAAATACACAGAAATTTGTTTAAAAATCATATCACTGTTATTGAAACATTTTCTGTATTGTTATATATTGATATTGATTTATTGTCTCACCCTCAACAGAACGTACCCTACTTTTATTGAGACACAACCCTGTATTAATCAGAGGCTGAGATATGTGATGATCGATGTTCTATAGATTAAGGAGCTGTCTGTATTCTCTCACTGCCCAGTCAGTTAATGTCAGTCCTGAAGTGGTGGCAACTGCATGCATATGTTCTAAATTTCAGCTTAAACAACCTAATACTTTATTACATCAGTACATTTTATTGTTTTTGTAAATTGTAGAACTAATATTTTCATTATTTTCTGAATTATATTTCCATACAAATGACCTCATTGAGCAAGGCAAAATGAACGTGCTGTTTTAGGGAAAAAAAAGTAAGCTCCTGGGGCTCCTGGGGGGGGGGGTTTACACACAACAAAACAGTTGCATGCATACAGAAAATCTGATTTATAAAACCTTATGTACACACACTTGCAAACTACACAACACACACCAACAAGTCTTCTTCAGAATACAGACCCTGGCAAAAATATGGAATCACCACATTCAAAGGCTCTTCACACAGTTATATTATATTTTATTTTATTTTATTACTTTGTAGCAAATAAACAAATCACACACAAAAAATTTTGTTTAATACCTGAACATTTTGACTTTATGAAACATACACATCAAACATATTTAAATACATTGTGTAGATTAATGCCATAGGTTTTTACATTTGATCACAGAGAATCTCCTTGTAAATTGAATTTCTAAAACAAATACCAGCATAAATCTAAAATTACAAATCAGTCTGTTAATGCAAGTGCTTACAGACCTTAATGAGCTGTTGGCTAGTTGAAATGAAACATTGCCCCAACCAGAGTGCTGAAAATTGAAACACTGGAAAGGATTACAACATTCCTTCATAAACTTGTGAAAGTTCTGTTATGTAGGACTAGGTGTTAATATCTGCTGCTTCCATACAAACCCCATTTACAGAAAAGTTGGGATACTTTCTTAACTCTATGGAGTCTGAGGCCTCTCAGGTACTTCTGAGGTAGTCTGACAAGACTGGATATTTTTAAACATTTCACCTACCTAAAAATCTTTGATCCCACACTGCTACATATGCTTGTGTTAAGCACAAACTCAGCAACAGTAACATGAGGGCATTAAAAAAGTAACTAATCTATTTTTTGTTTGTCAACTTTAAAAATAATCTTCCCAAAAGCCTGTTTTGAAAGGTGCTGATATATTGTGTAAAAACACATTGTAAACATTGAACTTTGCTTTTGAGCATTGAACTTTGTAAACATGTGTGTTGGTTACACATTAGTGTTTACAGCTTTCAGAAATTTTATATGGTTTTATTTATACAGTGTTATCTCTGAAGTGACTTTTTTCAAAGCCAGTGGCTCACACATTGAATATTTATGAGTCAGGTGTGAACACACAGGTGAATTCCCCTCCCCATTGTTAAACACACACCTCTGTCAGTTTGGAAAGTGTAAAAAGAGAAGAGACAGTCAGTCATTTTTACCTTTATACGCATTATAATAGCCTACACATACACTACAGTTCCTGATATAATGCCACTTACATAGAACTTCAGCTTGCATGTGTCATAAATTTGCCATTCACACATTTTAGCAGCCAAGACACATCTTTACACATTTACAGGTATTTCAGCCATTTGCACCTGACATGCTTTACATAGGCTACAGTAATGAGACCATAATAAGGGCAGCATAATCTTTGAGTCCAATTTAGCAGGCTCCAATGATTATTACATCTTTTACTATGATTCCTTTTGGTTCTAACTGGCTGTATTTTAGTTATATCAATGACGCACTGCTTCACAGTCACAAATATGAGCTTATGAGGAGCGCTTTAAGGCAGCATAGAGCATCCAAAATTTACTTCATTCAAACTTTGCACAGCTGAAAGAGCACACATCTGAATCTGTCTGTAGGCTACTATGAAATGCTTTAGAGAGAATAGCCAAATAGACTGTGTAAAGTGACAGTGATTTTCCCAAGAGTACTCCCTAGCCCATGTGGCTATATCCATCTCGGTAGCCAGACGGTTTCTCAGACATTACTGTCTGAGGGCTCACTCTTTTTTGCCTAGACCTTTTGTATGTTAAATAATGGTTCAAGTGAATTAACAAATTATAGATTTCAGTTTTATTGCATTTTTAGAAAGTGATTTTTGCATTTCAGAAACTTTTCTGGAAATGGGTTTTGTACATGAGACCCGCTGCTTGGACTCTGCGGCATGGTCATTTGAGTGATGGTGAATTTCTGGGTTATCAAGTGGGCGCCCTCCTTTCCTAACCATTTTGCCCATAGGCCCACGACATCTCCAGAGGGTTCTGCAGTGAATCCCACCATGTTGAGCTCAGTCCCTAGACACCATCTACTCAGCTGAGGTCCAGATGGGGTCCAATTTCTTCATCCAGATCCACTGATTGCCCTTTTCTCACACTCCCATCTCCCGAAGTAATCTTGATGTTGATGTGGCTATAAATCTTTTGCAGCCTACTTTGACTGGTTGGACATTTGCTTGCATTTACGTGTGGGCTGCAAGCTCAGCGTACTTCAGTTTCTTGTGCTTGTAGTCTTCCTCCACTCAATTCTCTCAGGGTAAACTAAGCTCGATGATGTAAACGGGATGAAGTGAGGTTGACCATAGCAGAAGGTCTGGTCTGAGGTTGGTAGACGTGTTCTCAGCTGGGAAGCAGAGCCTTTCTCTTGAGTCTGCCATCAACTTCCAGTTGCATGCTCTACCTAGCTGCCCAGTGTCTGGCCTTGAGGTTGCGAGACTAGCTTGACCCTCGCCCTCCTGGACAAATGCTGTTGCTGCCTGATGGGATGAAGGGGGATGAATGTGTCCTCTGATTTACAAGGCACCACAGGACCTGGTTGTGCCACCAGGTGTATCTGCCTTGTGTGAAGCTGTTCTTGCAACCCACCAGGATGTATTTTAGTGTTGCTGGTGTGGAGCAAATGGTGCCTTCTCCATACCATTGACTGAGAATTTTGGGAGATGGCAGGACATAATAGGCAGCTTTGATCATGAAGCTTGCTCTGCATGTTTCCATCTCCCACAGCTCTTTCCAGAACATTCTTTTTTCCAGCCTCTACCATTTTATCCATTGACCTTGCTTAGCCTGTGCAATGACCTTCGCACATCTTGTTTTCTCCTGCTGTTGCTGTATCTCCTGCACCATGAATCTCCATCTCTGAGACAGAGTGGCCTTGTTCAATGTTGGTGTCCTGGTCCCAAGGTCAAGACCACTCCTTCCATTCGGAACCTGGCCCACAATGTCCCTGTGCCATCTATTTTCTCCCAGTAGCCAGGTTTCTGGCAACATGTCCAACAACAGAATCACATGAGTCTGTTAGCATCATCTCCAAACTTACTTTAACGCATTTGTACTCCTCAGAGAGACTGAAGATGGGTAGTTCTAGAGCTCCTTTGCAATAGAGCCCAATGCTGCTGAGGCACCTGGTAAGACCAAGCCACTTCCTTATTTATGAGCTGACCAGCCTCTCTAGCTTCTCCACCTTTGTGATTGGAACCTCATAAAGGGTTAGTGGCCACATGGGGCACAGAAGGAGCCCAAATTGCAAGCACCAGAGCTTCAGCTTGCCAGGGAGTGTGGCCTTGTAAATGGTCTCCAGGCCACAGGCAGCCTCCCTGCTATTAAAGAAAGTTAGAAGCAGCTTGATGGAGAATGTTGTTTTTCATGAGTGAAGTCTATGCCTCAAAGAATTCAGGCCACCATAAAGCCAGAAAAGGAGCAACAATGCATTAATTGTACTTTTTGTTGTTGATGATTCCATAATTTTTTCCTTAACATTGAGTGATTCTGTAATTTTTCCTCTACTAGATGTGGAAAAAATTATGCCATTAATTAAAATAATTTAATTGAATTTGTCTGGGGTATCATTCATAAAGCCAGAATGTTCAGCTATTAAACAAAGATAGTTTTGTGCCATATTTGTAATTTGCTTATTTGCTACAACGTATAAACGCTGGGTGAATGTCCTCTAAGTGTAGTGATTTCATAATCATAAATTAAGGATTACTGGGATATCCTTGACTTGCACAAGTGACATTAGGATCTGTAAGTGGACAGGTATTGAGTGTTGATCTCTCTCTAAACCTGTTTCCAACTCAGATGGCTTTCAAAAGAAAGTATGTCAACATACAGAACAAACTCACAGCTTCCATACCATTTCACTGGCACTTTAATGGCAGTCTCCTGAATGTGAGCTGTTTAGAAATTGTAACTGTGTTTTATCTGAATAATGTTTACTTTAAACATCTTTCTTTATAGGTGATGTGGTTCTGGAAAACCTAAGAGTGAAGGAGAACACTTTGGTAGGCAGAATTTCAAAAACATCTTAAGTAATTTTAGAATGACTCTAACTATAAGCATTTAGTTCACGTTTCCATTGTAATATTCATCTACTTTGTTTACAATGAAAATGTATGTAACGCTATGCGTAGCATAAAACTCCTGGATATCCTTTCATTCCCTCTGCATGTCATGAAGTGTCCTAGTATTAGCTATAAATACATTCATGCCACATCACTACTTTCCATTTTCTGTTTCTGTTGCTGTGCGCATGCAGGATCCATGTAGATCTTAACGATAGATGCATGGGTCCTCCTCTGTTTCCCTCTTGTCCTCTGGAGCGATTACCCTTAAGAGGGTATGAGAGTACATGTTACACCATCATTTTCATGCTGCTAATCAAGTGCCAGATGAGCTGCTCACTTAGGTCCCATCCACACCCAGTAATAACATGCGTCCTGGGTCATTGGCTCACAAGTGGACAGCCAAGAGGCATAGCCATTCACACCTGGATTATGAATTATGGGTCCAGTGATTAAATTTCATACACTCTTTCCATGAGGAGGAAGACTATCATGCAGACGTATTACACCTGTCTCCTGCTGTGTTTATTTTCAAGCCGAAATGTCATGTGATTAATACTTCTTGTACGTATATGAGCTACACAAAGAGGTGCCTTTATTAGTGTGTCAATATTGTTCTGTGTCAATATTAGCACCAATTACTAGTACTTTTACCAAGGTATATTCTAAAGTACACTGCCTTACTCCATAGTGCAGATGTATTATGTTGACATGGTACAGTGGTGGCTCAACGGGTTAAGGCTCTGGGTTACTGATCAGAAGATCAGGGGTTCGAGCTCCAGCACTGCCAAGCTGCCACTGTTGGGCCCTTGATCAAGTTGGGCCCTTAACCCTCCCTACTCCAGGGTCACTGCATCATGGTTGTCCCTGCACTCTGACCACAACTTCTTAACAAAAAAAAAAGCTGGGATATGCGAAGAAAGAATTTCACCATGCAGTAATGTATATGTGACAAATAAAGGCTTCATTCTTCATTCATGTGAATTTTTTTTGTGTGGTTTGCTGACAAAACTTCTTGGTGATTTCCAGCTAGCAATGTAGCAGCTGATCCATAAAATAGTGGCCAGTCCCTCCACTGTTGAGTTGATCAAAGCTTCTGACAGCATGTAAAGGAAGTTGGGAGAGCTCCCTGCCAGTCTGGATTGCAAGTCACACATAGTTTGGCTGGCACAAGCCACATACCCAGAAGCCTACAAAGTGAAATTGCTGATTGGACCTGTGACCAAAGAAACCATAGATAGGAGAGTTCAGGATTTCTAGTCATAAAGCCAGCAGAAAAAAGAAGATAGCAGAAATGCGTTCGGGCTGCTCCCACCTCCAAGAATCCCACAGTTTCCTGGTGGAATGCTTCATGGTGTGCTTCAGTTCTTCATCTAATCATCACCCATTAGGCAGCAGCTACATCAGATCACTAGATCCTAATGACTATGTCACATGTGTAAACTTCACCATTCTAAACAAGGGGTTCTATACAACATATATTCTTGCTTATAAAAGGCTGTTGGCATCTACCCTACTTTAGATCTGAGAGGACAGAATTGGTTCCTGAAAGTCATTCCTTTTCTTACATACTTTCATGTTTTTATTGCCCTTGGAGTAATACTTGGGGGGTATGTCTTCCTGGGACAGTCATAACAGCTCACAGTTTCTGGCCCCACAGTAATTCTAGCCCCAAATGTGTTTTGAGATGCACGAAGGCTGTCTTCTTAAGTGCAACGGCCAGAGATGTCAGGATTCTTCTTTATTTGGACAACAAACTCCTTTGTCCCACCACCAGAAAGCAGGCCAGTACATGTTGAGAACATACACACATACACACCATCTTCTCATGTTCACATACTTAACATCTCCACATGCACTTCTTGAAGCTGGGTTTCAAGCCATCACACAGAAGCCTTCTAACTTCAAAGTAAATCTCACAGTTTATTGGCATACAGCTGGACCTAATGAAGATGATGGTCACCATCATGCCAGTCAACACTGCTTTGCAGCAAGATGGGTGCAGGCCACTGCATCTGATTCTGGCTCCTGGTCATGATGCTGGAATTGCAGCTGGTTTGTTATTGGAATTAAGGGACTTTCAGAGATGGATCCCTACCCGTTCTGTCACGGATCATCCTGATCCATTCAGATGACTTAGTGACATTGGGGACACTTTCTAAACATGCACTAAAAACTTAAATCTGTAATTTGTTAGTTGTTTTGAACCTTTATTTTACAGACAAAAGGACAAAGAAAGTATTTTCTGTGTTTTCAATGACAAAATTAATTCTATTCTAAACAAATTTAGAAATTAATTCTAATTCTAAACAAATTTAGAAATTCATGCTTGCAGCACACTGAAAAAAAAGTTGGGACAGAGGCGTGTTTCCCACTGGGTTACACCATGTTTTCTTTTAATTATACTTTTAATGGTTTGGGAATTGAAGATTCTAATTGTTGCAGTTTTACAAGTGGAATTATTGCTGTGTACAAGACTTGAGCTGCTCAACAGTCTGTGGTCACTGTTGTCTGATTCTCCTCTTCATGATGCTCCGTACATTTTCAATAGGAGACAGAACTGGACTGCAGGCAGGCCTGTCAAGCCACACACTCTGTCTACAAAGCCAAGGAAAAATACTGTTTGTGCATATGTCTAGGAGAGTGCTGCTTGCAAGCAGAGGTAGTGCAGCAGATCTGGGAAAATTTGGCCAGACAAGAATTGGACGTCTTTGCCATTGCTGAGTCAACTTGTTCTTGAGCAGGATTCTTACAAAATGCGTTAAACAGCCCTCAGGGACAAGACTGACTGGCTCTCAGAGTTTGCTGTTTGCATTCACATCCTTAGCTTTTTTGCCCATGGTAGACACAATTAAACAAATTGGAGTTTTACTCCTGGCCCTGGAATAGATATCCAGACCCTGTTTCCCACTGCGCATCTCCCTAGTGGTTTGGCTGTTCTAGCAACTTCCTACCCAGGCAGGCTTACTGTCAAAGGTGAAGGGAGAGGTGTGGTACCTCAGCTAGAGCAATTGCACTTGTGGGATTGGCCTTCAGCGCAGTGAGCAGCTCAATGTAGCAGAGCAGAAAATGATCCTGGACTCTGGAGCCCCAAGTGTATGGGCCTTGTATGCCCTCAGGTGGAAACTGTTCCAAAATGATGTGTACCCCTTCATTTGAATATCACTGTCACTTTGTGACTTTATTGTAGCCAATGGCGTGTGTGTGCACATGCACAAAGAGGATATCCAGGTGTTAAACACCAGCCATGGTGGTTATCCAGTGTTCATAGAACCAGTTATATATAAAATAGTATTGAAGGGTGTTAATGTCACAATGTTGTCTCCATTTAATTTACTGGCCAGGATTGCATGTATTTGTATTCTCTTACTTTAATAGTGTTAAAAGAATATAAGCAATTACAATATAAATTATATATTAAATTTGAACATGTTTTGTAATTAAGTGTAACTCATTAATAACATATTGTATACACGTTTTAGTTACTTTCTAACATGTTAAAAAATATTGTCTTTTTCAGAGTGAACTGGATGTACCATTTAAAGTGAAGGCTGGGCAAATTGGTAACAATTCAGTTCAATTCAGTTTTATTTCTAAAGCACTTTTAACAATGAACATTGTCCCAAACAACTCATTTTTGTTTGAAATGTGTAGTTTTGTTAAACATACAGTTCTGTCTCTGTCATTGTCCCACAGTGATAAATTCATAAACAGCATGATTTAATGAATTGCTTTTCAACTTAATTTTTTTTTGTAACCTAAAAAAAACCCCAAAGATTTGCTTTGTGCACAAATGGTTATGTATTTGGTGATGTTCTTCTGCATTTGATATATAATTTTAACATCTTAGGCAAGATTAATTCTAATTATTTGTAACTCCATGCACAAATATTTATCTCTGATGACTGACGGGTATACTAATGTTGCAAGGTCCTTTTTTGTTTAGATACCGTAATATACAACTACAATATATATCTCACACTGAAAATGTAAGAGATATCTAACATTTAATTCTAGTAAATTTATTTTTTTAAAAAAGGTCAATAAAATTACCTTACCAAAGCCACATTTCACAGTTATTGGCACCCCTACAATTGTTTTAGGTACAGTGTAGCTAGATCTTATTTATACTTTACTTAATTCAGCTGAGTGTTTATGAACTCCTAACCAGTCATTCATGATCCCATGGGGGTATAAATATGAGTTGACACAGGGGACAAATTCCCTTAGTCATTTATTAATATAGGAAAAAATGTAAAATAAGGATATGAAAATGACGCAAATATGTGTTATAAGTGACACATTATTGTCACTGTGCTTGCACACAGCAAAATTGAACCTCTACATTTTAACCCATCCGTGCAGTGACACACACTAGTGAACACACATGAGGGGGCAGTGAACACACATGCCCAGAGCGGTGGGCAAGCGCTAGCCAGCGCCCAGGGAGCCACTGGGGGTTAGGTGCCTTCCTCGAGGACACTTCAGCCGAGTCCTGTCGGCCACGGGAATCGAACCCGGGACCTTCTGATCATGGAACAGACACCCTAAGCCCAAGACCACGACTGCCCCCCAACAAGACCACGACTGCCCCCCCTTAAACTGTTAAACTTCATACGTTAGGCATTAGACACAAAAACAATTACACATCTCAAAATACCTGGGGGGGAGCTATTTTCCGCCCCCTTAATATTGTGTGATTATTATTATCTTTTTTTTTCGTGTCTGAAGAAGTTAGTTTTGTTTCGCGCAGCTTTGTTTAACCATAACAATGAGGTCATTTTTCATGTCAGTCAAATTAATAAGTGAAGTTGGCGGTTATTGGTCACACTTAGCAAATGAAACCTGAAAGACGCTGTGACAGAGGGCAGGGCCTCTTGATTAGACCTCAGGAACAGAGAGAAACGTGTTAATGGCGTCGCTGCCTAAACCATGGACATCCGAAAATGGCTGATTAAAGACAAAAGACCGGACAGCAACACAAAGAACGAAGAAACATCAGATTCCTCTTCTCACGTTTCTTAGTGTGTTCAAGTTCACGGTTACTGATGCAGGCCAGTAAACAGTGTTAGCGCTGCTGAAATTCCCTCTACTCTGCCTGATGACCTTGGCAATGAAGATCCACACCAGGTGTCTTAAACAGTTTCAAAAATGACTGTTATCGTTTATTTCCAGTCGGATGGTATAAGGACAGAGACTGGCTCGAATATTCACAAAAGGCAGACGCAGCTTTTTTTTAGTGTAGGAAAGTTTTACTTTTATGTAAGTAGAGTTTTAAGTTTTACAAATCACCGCCCCCTTTAAAATATATGACTACCCCCCCACTGTATTTGCCCTGGCGCCGGCCCTGTGTATTAGAATAATGCATGATCTTTTCAAAAATGGATTGTAAATTTTTTTAAAATGGCTGGTGTTTTATTGTTCATTTGTTCAGAGTCAGAGAATTACCCTTTTAATAAGGTAACATTTTTACTAGATTTTCACTACATTTTTTTCTAGGCAAGCTAACTCTAAAAATCCCCTGGAAGAATCTCTACAGTGAAGCTGTGGTTGCTACCTTGGATGGTCTGTATCTCCTCGTAGTTCCTGAAGCAAGTGAGTTTTTAAGCCCTTTGGGTGAAGCATATTTTCCTGTGACTAATCCCAGCACAAATCCCTGTTTGTTTTAGTGCAAAACTATTTCTTGAATAGTGTTGCACAGCACAGACTGGAATGTTTCATTTTAGCAGTGAATTATGTGCTGCTGTATGTTGCATATATTACAAGCTTTGTCTTCTTACAACAACTCCTTACAGTTGTAATACACCACAGCAGACAGGCCTCATAGACACGCCTCCAATCAGAGGTCTAAAACCTGATTTATCTCACTTTAGCCATTTTAGCACTGTTTTAACCAAAAGAGATAAACACAGGTATGTTTGCTTAAGTCTGCCATTTTTTTATTAGACACGTTCAAGTGTAGTTTAACTGTGATGCTGTCAGGAGGCAGAGATCTAGAGTTGCAGATGATATTTATTAAACCAAGGCACATAATCCAAAATGCTAAGCAAAGTCAAGGTCAGAAACAGGCAGAGAGATTTAGACAAATAGCAAATGACATAGAACAGGCAAAAAACAGCATTGCAAAAAAAGCCAAAACCAGAATAGCAGGATTTACAACAAAAGTCTTGGTAAGGAAAGAATACGCTGAGTGTTTGTTTATATAGGTGCGGGTGTGATGGGAATAGGAGCACATGATTAGTGAGTATGTGTGAGTCAGGGAGAGTGATGGGAATCAAAGTGGCAGCCATGTTTGTAGGCAATCTGGGAACTGGAGCCAGATGTGAATGACAGATGTGTGTATTAATATGCTTGAGTTTATAGATTCAGTTATGAATTAAGTTATGAAATTATTTTTACTCAGGAAATCTTCTTTTAGAAATCTTCTTTTAGGGTGACATGGTGGTGTAGTCGTTAACACTGTCGCCTCACAGCAAGACGATCCGGGTTCGATTCCCGGTCCGGGCCGTTCTGTGTGGAGTTTGCATGT
>JAOVVH010000004.1:25505078-25520120 GCA_028566435.1 Scorpiodoras heckelii
GTAAGTGGAACTGAGAACATGGACAATGAGTGTAGAGAAAAGGAGGTGGTCATAATGTTATGCCTGATCGGTGTACAAAGCACAATGAGAGCAGTGTATACACTCATAAAACAGTCCCACTTTAATCACTGATGAACTGAAGAACAAAACTAGAACTGGGCTTAAATACTGCAATACAGTGATAAGGACCAGAGTCTCAAAGGGGCAGCACCCCGCTAACTGCAAACTCAAGTTAAAGTCTAGCAACAGTATAGCAATGTTTATAAAACGGTTTTAAAGAATTAAGCACCACTGTGTTTTAGCATGAATTCATCTGTATGGTATTTAGTGTCAGGAAAAAAGTCTCTTTTCAAAAAGATTTTTTTTCTGTGCTTGCTTTGATTCGGTATGATTTCTTTTGTCCTCCTATTTAGAGTTACATAGATGATACACAGAGCTATTTAGAATGATCTGGATTTTTCATTTTCGTAATTCTGTGACATACTTTGTATGTTCTCTATTTTGAAATGTGTTTTGCTTCTCAGGGGACATGTGGAAAAGTGCTCAAATGCAGGGTGCCTCCAAACAGCACATTTTGCAGCCCATGGACTTCACTCTGGAGCTTGCTAAGTGTATGGTGGAGAAAGACATACGCATGCCTAGGTTTATTCTCACACTCACACATGCACAATCTCTTTCTTGCTTTTCTCTCTGCTTCTTTCTAATACAGACTGATACTGTTTTTGTAGGTTTAAGGTCACTGGGGAACTGCCATTGCTGCATGTGAAGATTTCAGATCTGATGATGCAGGGGGTGGCAGAGCTGGTTAACAGTATTCCCCTTCCACATGTGTCTTCCACACCGCCCTCCACCCCTAACCAGAAGGTCACAGGACACATACACACACACATTCACACACAGTTTTTTATTTGTATTCAGCATTAAACTATAGACATTGTCACAAAGCAGTGTTAGAGAAATCCGGGTGTAGATTTAGAACCTGAATCATGTCCTCATGTGCTTCTAGGGGACCTGCTTGTAACTGGTGCAGCCTTATGAAACATATTCTAAAAACAATAACATAAGATTTTTGGACTATGTAAACCTTTACATTCACATTAATGATAATTTGCATAGTAACCAAAATCTAATTTTGTGATCTAGATCTGGGAATTGTGACCTAACTTTACAAAATTTCCAATTAATCAGCAGTTTATTTAGACATTGTTGGACAAGATTTAGACAAAATAACTTTACCTATGGGGAATCTGATTCCCGGGTTGTGTCCCAACAATAATATGAGAGATTTATGCAATCAATCAATCAGTCAATCAATCAATATTTAAACAAATAGATAGATAGATAGATAGATAGATAGATAGATAGATAGATAGATAGATAGATAGATAGATAGATAGATATAATACAGCATGAATAAATTTAATAGGCTTCAAAGATGTTGAAATCTCTAGAGCTGACTTTATAGCTTTGTATGATGAGGTTTTTAGACTGTTGTTCTTTCAGTAATCACTATGAAGTAGCAAAATCTGTTGACTACAAACTGAATTTCACTTTTGTTTTGAGGACTAGTGTTTGTTTGTGTGACTGACTTCCTTCATTAGCTGAGCAAAATCAACACAAAAACTTAAAGGAATTAAATTGTTAACAGCTCTTCAGAAATTGAATTGAATTGAATTGAAAAATGTAGTGTATTTGGAGCTATTGACATTAGCTTAGCTTTTGTTGACCTGAATGTACAATAATTTAATTTCAAAATTTTACCTGTTTACTAGCCATTAGCATTTGATTCAGTTTTTATTGAACTGGTTTTGAATTGCTACTGGGTAGGGTGAATGGATTACCCAAGACATTATTCTTATTAATTTTTCAACTTATTAGCAGTTTTTAGTTTATCAGCCACATTATCAACACTGCTGCACAGCTGTGAGGTCCTCAGTGTTCCATCCTGATCTCAAGCTACTGTTTGTGTGGAGTTTTGCATGTTTCCCTCATGTCCTTGTGGGTTTCTTCTGTGTTCCCTGGTTTTCTTCCACTGTCCAAAAACAGAAAGTAGGCAGACTGGCTATGCTTAATTGCTTCCAGATAAGTGTGTTAGTTTACTGTAGACTGGTGTCCCATCCAGGGTGAAGTCCCCTGTCTGGTGTTACTGGGATTAGCACTAGATCCACCGTTACCATCTCCAGGAATTAAGCTGTCCAATTAGCAGTGCTTGAACTACTATACAAACTGCTGCACAGAAAATGCTGCATATAATATATGATAACATGCATTTTTAAACTGTGTATTGTATGTGTTTCTGCAGGCAATGTCAATATCATTAGCAGATACCAGGCCAAAGGCACTGAGTGTAGACCCATCAGCATTACCGTATTCCGTGGTATCAGGTGAGACACTGACTCTCAGCTCGCTCAGAGTACTGTTGGAATAGGCATGCTCTTAAACCAGCAATCATCAATAGCTATCAAAAAAGAGTCAAAGCTAAGCTATGTCTGTATATGTGTGTGTTCAGATTCTGAGGAGGACATTGCTGAAAGGTATCTTACTGAGGATGCCCAGAGATTAGCCTTGGAAGAACTGACGGATGTTCAGTTTACATTTGAAATCAAAACAGTAAAGTTCTTATTGTTCTATATTTTACTTTTTTTCTCAAAACAATTTTTAGCTGTGGTACTTTACATAAATTAGGCTCAAGTCTGTGTCTGTCTCTGTATGCGTGTTAATGTGTTTAGGTCTTGTTGGAGCTCACGTGTCAGGATGCTCAGGAACGCACAGTCTTGGCCTTAAATGTGACTCAGTTGGGTTGTAATGGCAAGATGAGGACTTATGACCTCTCAGTCAAATCCTACTTGCACAAGATTAGCCTTGATTACTGTGGAATGAGAGGTACAATATCAGCACACACACACACACAGACACACACACACACACACACACACACACACACACACACACACACACATACATGCAATTCTTGCATACACACTTTCAGTGTCATACTGCACTTGAATGTAGTTTCTTGTACTTAGCTCCTTAAAGGGAAATTCAGGCATAAAACTCTTATTTAATGTATTATTTGTCATGGTATGTAATGTTCTTTTCCATCTCTAACTTTTAGTGATATTCATGACTTTATATTGTTTTCCTGTTTTCACCAGAACACTATAATACCCAGAATGCAATATGCCAATGTGTAATTCAGGCACAGGGAAACCCTACTCTGTTCAACCAATCTGGACATCTGAGTGAGACGCGTCACTCTAATGTCTCCCTGTAATGTGCCATTTCCGGGAGAGAAACACTGCAGTCTTGTGTTGTGATATTCCCAGAAAATCATAGTGGTACTTTAGTGATTTTATTAAATAGTGCACACTATATTGCCATTTGGATAGATGATGCGCCCATTTCATCTCATATAGGATGCTAACTATCAGTAAAATTGGTGTGCTAACTAATAATTTTAACCTGCTTCAGTTACTAGTTAACCAACATTGTTATAAACCTGTGCAGGTCTGCATTAGTCAAATTATTATTGAAGAGTTGCAGTTTAATGGATGTTTAGCAATCTGACCTCAGCTTATCTTGTAATGAACTTACATCATCTGTCTGGGCAGCACCTCAGCTTTTAGTGTAAATAAGAACCTGTTCTTAATGATTTGCCTGGTTAAATTAAAGGTTAAAAAAAAAAAAAAAAACCTACGTTCCTGGAATTATAATCATAAGTCAAAACAAAACATTCTCACAAACAACAAAGCATCAATGTTTAGACTGTTTAAGTTCTCGCTGGTATTAACGCTCAGAGATTTTATGAGATATATATCTAAAGTACTGTGCAAACTTCTCAGGCAACTTTTGTTACTGATGATTTTTTGTAGTTCTGCACTATTGAGTCAGTACAAAAACATTTTGTATTTCCAAACGTTACTTTTCCAAAAAAAATGCATGTTACACAAAAATGTTTGTATTCAGTAACAAAAGCAACACGTTACATAACTGACCACTTTTCAGACAAAAAACATGATGAAGCCTGCTGGGTTTTGCATTCAAAAAAGTAGTAAGAGTGACAAAGTCTCCAGAAGAGCTGTGGCAGGTTCTCCAGTGTACCGTATGTACACTCATGGCCTCCTAGACCACAACTTACACTGTTTACGGGTGTAAGTTTAGTTAGTTTATTAAGTTAGTGTTAGTTTAAAAGCTGTCTGTGTCTTTTACAGATAATCCATAGTAATAGAAGGATAATTTAACTAACATTTATTTAACAATTTAACTATCAATCAGATTTGTAACTTAAATTTTCGATAGATACTTCAGTCAGACTGTACTCAAGTAGCTAGCTAAGAATATAGGCTAATCATAGTTTTTTTAACGGGGTCAGAACTTTTTTTTTTAATAAACGCTAAATCAGTCTCTACACTACTGAAAAATGAGGAATATTTCCGAGTGCGCAGCCGGCACTTTAAACGAGAGAACTACAGAAGAGATTTGAAAGATGTAAAAGATTTGGGTCTTCCAACAAAGAAGATGATAAATATGTACAAAAAAAAAAGAAGAGCAGGGAAAATGAAAGCGGCTGAACTGAGTTAGATCTAATCTCTGATAGCAAATGCTTGTCTTCATGCATGTAGCTACTAGTAAGATGACTAATAGGTTTGTTAACAGAAAGGTAAAGGAATGTTTAATATTGCTAGCTAACATTATGTAGCTAATGTAGCTAATATCATAGCTACATTATGCAGCTTTTGCAGCATGTTGCTACTAATGTAAGTTATTTGGCTCAGTGTAATTTTGAAGTATCTACAGTTGCTCTTCTCACTAATACACTTCTTCTTCTGTATATTCTGCCTCAGACATGTATGGTTGGATGTCACTGTGTAACTGTGTAAATCCTCATCCATTGAGTCATTCATGTCGCTTGAATAATCCGTTCACTCCTTTGCAAGTTATAAAGTAGCAGTAGCCAGCTAATCAGCTCTCTTGCTTCCCTGAACATTCTGTTATCTCGTGAGCACCAGCTCACGTTCCCCTCTTCTGTCCAGACTCCCTCTCACCTAAATATTCACCATAACTCTAAGATAGATTATCAGGGTTTCCCCAACAATCAAACCAGGAAAACTCACTACAGAGACTGCTCCATCATCCCTTTAATGTATGTGCACTGTTTTGTGTGTGTGCGTGCGTGTGTGCGTGTTTCAGATGCTCAGAATCAGCCACTGCACCTAATTACATCATCAGACAAGCATGGATCTGATCTGCTAAAAATTGAGTACATTAAAGTAAGCAAACTTTCTGCACACATGCTTGATGTTGTTAACGTGGGATTGAAAGGTGTGTGTGTTCTTTACTGAGTCTGTGTCTCACGCAGGCTGATTCGAGTGGACCCAGTTTTCAAAGCGTCTTTGACAAT
Organism: Scorpiodoras heckelii; assembly: GCA_028566435.1. NCBI lineage: Eukaryota > Metazoa > Chordata > Actinopteri > Siluriformes > Doradidae > Scorpiodoras > Scorpiodoras heckelii. The sequence continues at coordinate 25,510,480 of JAOVVH010000004.1, forward strand.
ACAGAGCAGGTGCTAAAGGTAAACGGGTTGAACAGTCATATTATGAATAAATTATTAAAAGGGCACATTTGATGCTCTAATGTTTCCAGTGTAATATTCAGTTACCAGCATAATGATTTTTAGTCATACAATGTTTATATTACTGTTTAATTATTAATTTATATATTCATGTGATGAAGCTTGCTATAGCGGATAATTACTAGCCCCAAAATTATTGTCATATTTGGTTTATTTTCAGGTGGAGTTTTCCTCCCTGGAATTCCTCCTTCACACAAAAGCCTTACTGTCCACTGTTAACTACCTGAACAGAGCAATGCCAAAGTTCACAGCTTCTAAAGACAGAGAGATCAAGAGACCAGCTGACAGGGTTGCAGATAAATCAGGTACACAATCTCACACACAAGAATTCATACATACTTAGAACCATTGTTCAGTCCCCTAAAAATTCACTAAGAGAGTGACTCACATGAAAAACGAAAACAAAATTTTGCACTGTTCATTGCAAATACAGTTAGATACATAAGTATTTTGACATTGACAGAGTTATTTTTAATTTATTGTTTATCACAAAACATTAGGTTAAGTAATGAATATATTAAATATCATTTGTACCTAGTACTTATGAAACTTTTAGCAAGTGAAACAAGTCATCATTAGGCTAAAAAATAAAAACAACACAGAACTCACAGAACCTCAGGACTCAAAACTCAACTTAAAGTTGAAACTCTGCCCTTTGGAGCCAAAAATGTGCTCTTTGATGACATCAGACACTAGGTTTCTTTCCTGGTGATGCTAGGCAGCTGTCTTCAATTCCTTCTTGTACTTGGGATTTTATGCCCCCAGTTTTACCTTTAGTAAATGAAATGTATCCTCAATTAGAGTCAGGTCAGGTATTTCTCTTCTTGGTCATTGAAGAACATTAAATTTTTTTTGCCTAAAAATGCTTTGTGCTGCCAAAGTTTGCTTCGGGTCATTGATTATGCAGTGTGAAGAGTCGTCCAGTGGGTTTTGAAGCATTTGGCTGAAAGTGAACTGATAATCTTTAAACTGATAAAGTGAACCTATACACTTTAAAATTCATCCTGCTGCTTTTGTCAATAGTCGCATCAATAAATATAAAAGGGCTAGTTCTGGTAGCAGCCATACATGCCCATGCCACAAGATGATGTGGTAGTCTTCAGGTCATGCTCAGTTACGAATTTTTAGGATTTTTTTTTTTTTTAAAGCAAACTCTAATTTTTCTTTCTCTTTTGAGACAGTATTTGAGGAAAAACAAAAAAAGGCTACATTTTTAGGGCTATTCTCACCTTGAAACCTGGTAAAAGTGGTTAATGAGATTTCAGACTTGAACTCACAATCTCTAGATAATAGTGGAAGTGCTGTTCTGTTGTGCCACTTGGGAGCCTGATTCAGTATCAGTATTAATGTTGTCCTGCCTCACCAACATGAGCTGCTGCTGTGGGATAACATGCCTTTATGACTCTGCATAAACTTATAAACATCTAACTTATTTATGCCTGTGAGGCAGGTGCCCAGTCGCTTTTTCACACTGCTATGTGGTCATTAGTTTGGAGCAAAGTCAGACAATGAGCCTCTTAAATGGAGGCTGTTAGGAGTAGAAAGGAGCTCAGATGGGGGGGTGTCATATATTTTAAGGAGGGCGGTGATTCGAGTGAAACTTACCTACACGGAAAGCAAAAAGCTGCGTCTGCCTTTTGTGAATATTCGAGCTGGTCTCTGTCCTTATACCACCCGACTGAAAATGAGCGATAACAGTCATTTTTGAACAGTTGTTTGGGAAACTGTTTAAGACACCTGGTGAGGCTCTTTATTGCCAAGGTCATCAGGCAGAGTAGAGGGAATTTCAGCAGCGCTCTTGGTGCTGCTCGGAGCGCTAACGCTGTTTACTGGCCGTCATCAGTAACCGTGGACTTGGACACACTCAAAGAAACGTGAGAAGAGAAATCTGATGCTTGTTCGTTCAAAACTTACTGCTTCAGACAAATAAAAAATACAAAAAAAAGATAATAATCATACACAATATTAAGGGGGCGGAACGTTGCTCTTGAGGGGGCAACGCCCCCTTTTGCCCCCCTTGGCGCCGGGCCTGACACACTCACATTCATACAATGGTATATTGTTCTCATATGTTAGAGTACCAACTTTGCACTATTTCTGATCAGCTTGTAGCATAGCCCCCACAAGGCTGACTAGATATTGCTGTGAGATCTTCACACTTTGTTTCTTAAGAGAGAGACACATGAATTTGGAAAACATCAGCTTTTGACACCCAAGTAGTGTCAATGATCATTTATGTTATGGTAAAAAAAATCTTCAGCCCTTCAGCTTGGATAGTCTTCTAAGCACATCGTCTATATTTCCCCCTGACATGAACAGACGTGCTTTACTCTGCTAATGAAATTGTTAAAACTAAACCTCTAAAATGAGAACACATAATATTTTAAAATCTTTTCACAGTATATGCAGGTTCAAAGGACTCGGGGGTGGTGAGCTTTAAGCTTTTTGCCATGCTGGGTTCCTTTGGAGTGACCATCTGTGATGACAGAAGTAGTATTGCAGATATCCAGATTCAAGGTACATATTCAGTTCTAAAATCCATGAAATGTAAATTATAATGGCATAAAATACCCTTTATAGTTTTGTGTCAAGAAACTAAGAATTTATGAGTTTGCATAGGTTCAAAATTATGCCTGTATCTCTTTAAACCAGTGTTTAAACATAGCTGACTTGGTATTTGTTTGTTGACATTTTCCCATAGAAATGACATTATGTGTTTGTTATTCCAGGGATTGATGCCTCTCTGGTAGTCCAGGCCAAAGAAACAGAGGTCTTTGCTCGTCTTCGAAACGTTGTAGTGATGGATGTGGACGTGAAAACCATACATAAACAGGTTTGAAAACGTTGTGAACCATTCAATAAGTTTACAAACTTGTTCAATTTAAGTTTAGTCGTGCCCATTTTCTGTGTATCAGTGGTTTTAGTTTACAGTTGTTTACATTTTCTTTGCTTTTTGTTCTGAGTAAATCTTTAGAGAGCTAAATTTAGATAGCTAACAATTTATATGTGTATTCTGTCACTACAAGGTGGTGTCCATTGTGGGTGAGGAAGTATTTAGCTTCAAGCTGAGTCTGTACCCTGGAGCCACAGAAGGAGCGGGTTACACCGACACCTCAAAAGTAGATAGCAAGGTCACTCTGAGACTTGGCTGCATCCAGATTGTCTACTTGCACAAGTTTCTTGTATCTCTTCTGGTGAGATTAGAAGAATTTTATATACAGACACACACACAAACACACACACAAACACAAAGACACACACACACACACACATACACACACACACACACAAAAACACATACACATACACAAAGACACACACAAACACTAAGACACACACACACACACATACACACACACATACACACAAAGACACACACACACAAGCATTGAAGCTTGTTTCAGAAATTAGATTTCTTCTTTTAAAGCATTTTCTACACCAAATGATCATTTGCAGTACAGAGTATATTGGATCTTGGTCTCAGTGAGTTTGTGTCAGTGGATGTGTTCTGGGGGTGGGTGTGTTCTGGGATGTGTCTGTTCTTGGATGGGCATGTTCTGGGATGGGAAGGGTTTTGGGAAGTGTGTCTTCTGTGATTGGTGTGTTCTGTTGTGGATGTGTTCTGGAATGGGTGTGTTCTGGGATGCGAGTGTTCTGGGGTGAGTGTGTTCTGTGCTGTGTGTGTTCTGGGATGGATCCTGGTGTGGGGGTGTTCCTGTATGGGTGTGTTCTAGGGTGAGTGTGTTCTTGGGTGTTTGCTTTCAGGGATGTGTGTGTTCTGGGGTGCGTATGTTCTTGGACAGGTGTACAGTGGTATGAAAACGTTTGCGCACCCCTGATAATTTTCATAATTTTCCTTTATAAATCATCAGCAATTTTAGTTAAATATATCATATAGCAGACGAACACAGTGACATTTGAGAAGTGAAATGAAATTTATCGGATTTACAGAAAGTGTGCGTTAATTATTTAAACAAAATTAGGCAGGTGCATAAATTTGGGAACCCTTTTATTGATTTGAAGACCTTTAGCCACAAACAGAGTCGCTTGAGGTATGCTACAGCACAATCAGACAAACCAGCTTCATTTTGGAATAAGGTGCTGTGGACTGATGAAACAAAAATTGTGTTATTTGGACATAACAAGGGGCGGTGTGCATGGCAGGAAAAAGAACACAGCACTCCAAGACAAACACTTGCTACCCACAGTAACATTTGGCGGCGGTTCCATCATGCTGTGGGGCTGTGTGGCCAGTGCAGGTACTGGGAATCTTGTTAAAGTTGAGGGTCGCATGGATTCCAGTCAAGATTAGCAGATTCTTGAGAACAATGTTCAAGAATGAGTGACAAAGTTGAAGTTGCGCCAGGGCTGGATACTTCAACAAGACAACGACCCTAAACACTGCTCAAAATCTACTAAGGCATTCATGCAGATGAACAAGTACATCTTCATCTCAGTCCCCACACCTGAATATCATTGAAAATCTGTTTTGTGATTTAAAGCGGGCTGTCCATGCTCAGAAACCATCAAACCTGACTGAACTGGGCATGTTTTGTAAAGAAGAATGGTCAAAAATACCTTCAACCAGAATCCAGACTCTCACTGGAAGCTATAGGAAGCGTTTAGAGGCTGTTATTTCTGCAAAAGGAGGCTTTACTAAATATTGATGTAATTTTTCTGTTGGTGTGTGTGTTCTGGGGTGCATGTGTTCTGGGATGTGTGTGTTCTGGTGTGGGTGTGTTCCTGTATGGCCGTGTTTTGGGGGTGAATGTGTTCTTGGGTGTTCGTTTTCTGGGATGGGTGTGTTCTGGGGTGCATCTTTTCTCGACTGGGTGTGTTATGGGGTACGTATGTTCTGGGATGTTTGTGTTCTGTGGTGCATGTGTTATGGAACAGGTGTGTTGAGGCTTTGGAGTGTTCTGGGAGTGTTCTGGCTTTGTTCTGGGATGGGTGTGTTCTGGCTTTGGAGTATTCTGGGGTGAGTGTGTTCTGGGGTGGGTATATTCTGTAGTCAGTGCGTTCTGGGGTGGATGTCTTCCCGGGTGAGTGTGTTTTGGGAAGGGTGTCTTCGGGGGTGGGTGTGTTCTGGGATGAGCGTGTTCTTGGGTGGGCATGTTCTGGGTGGATGTGTATTTGGAGGCATGTGTTCTTGTGTGGGGGTGTTCTGGGTTGTGTGTCTTCTTTGATGGGTGTGTTCTGGGGAGAGTGTTTTCTGGGATCGGTGAGTTCTTGCCACAATTGCCCCCAACTAGGTCATTAGAGATCAAATTTAGGGATTCAGTTCATATTAATTAAAAGTTATGTCTATATTTTTGTCTTTGTACAGCTGCTTTGGTACAATGTCCATTGTTAAAAGCAATTTAGACATAAAATTTAATTGAATTTGGGGTGGGTTTGTTTGGGGATGGATGTCTTCTGGGATGGGCATGATCTCAAATGGGTTTGTTCTTGGGTGTGTGTGTTGTGGGTGTGTTCTTGGTTGAGTGTGCTCTGGTGTGTTCCTGTATGGCTGTGTTCTGGGCTGAGTGTGTTCTGGAATGGGTATGTTGTGGCTTTGCAGTGTTCTGTGGTGAGTGTTTCCTGGAGTTGGTATATTCTGTAGTTTGTGTGTTCTGGGGTGGCTGTGTTCCCGGGTTAATGTGTTTTGGGGTGGGTGTCATCTTGGGTGACTGTGTTCTGGGGTGTGTGTGCTTTGGGAAGGGTGTCTTCTGCGATTGGTGTATTCTGAGGTGGATGTTTTCTGACATGGGTGTGTTCTGGTGTGTGTGTGTTCTGGGATGGGCATGTTCTGAGTGGGTGTGTTCTTAGAGGTATGTGTTCTGGGATGGATGTGTTCTGGGTTGCGTGCTTTCTTTGATGGGTGTGCTCTTGGAGGGGTGTGTTCTGGGGTGCATAAAGGTGTTCTAGGATGGGTGTGTTCTCTGGGTAGTGTGTTCTGGGGTGAGTGTGTTCTGGGATGGGTGTGTTCTTGGAGGCATGTGTTCTGGGATGGATGTGTTCTGGGTTGCGTGCTTTCTTTGATGGGTGTGCTCTTGGAGGGGTGTGTTCTGGGGTGCAAAAAGGTGTTCTAGGATGGGTGTGTTCTCCGGGTAGTGTGTTCTGGGGTGAGTGTGTTCTGGGATGGGTGTGTTCTTGGATGGGCATGATCTTCGAAGGGAATGTTCTGGGATGCAGGTGTTCTGGGATTGGTGTTTTCTGGGGTGAGTGTGTTCTAGGATGGGTGTGTTCTGGGGTGTGTCCTTTCTTGGGCATTTGTTTTCTGTAATGGGTATGTTCTGGGGTGTGTGTTTTCCTTAGTGGGTGTGTTCTGTGATTGGTGTTTTCTGTGGTGCCTATGTTCTGGAATGGATGTGTTGTGGCTTTGGAGTGTTCTGGGGTGAGTGGGTTCTGGGATGGGTATACTCTGTAGTTGGTGTGTTCTGGGGTGGATATATTTCTGGGTGTGTTCTGAGGTGGGTGTGTTTTGGGAAGGGTGTCTTCTGCGATTGGTATGTTCAGGGGTGGGTGTGTTCTGGGATGAATGTGCTCTTGTATGGGTGTGCTCTGCGGTGGGTGTGTTCTGAGATATGTGTGTTCTTGGGTGAACATATTGTGGAGTGGGTGTGTTCTTGGAGGCATGTGCTCTGGGGTGGGTGTCTTCCTTGATGGGTGTGTTCTAGGGTGGGTGTGTTCTGGAGTCAGTTTATTCTGTAGTTGGTGCATTCTGGGGTGGGTGTGTTTTGCGAAGGCTGTCTTCTGGTATGGATGTGTTCTGAGATGTGTGTGTGTGTTCTTGGGTGAACATATTGTGCAGTGGGTGTGTTCTTGGAGGTATGTGTTCTGTGGTGGGTGTGTTCTGGGGTGGGTGTTTTCTTTGATGGGTGTGTTCTGGGCTGCATGGGGTGTCCTAGGATGGGTGTGATCTGGGGTAGGCGTGTTCTGTAGTTGGTGCGTTCTGGGGTGGCTGTGTTCTGAATGAATGACTTTTTGAGTTCGGAGATTTAAGCTATAACTGATCTGTAGAATGTTCAGTTTGAAGGTAAAAAACGTTATGCGTAGTGTTTCAGCATGAAGGCAGACATAATAATTATTTTGTTTTGTTGTAATAATATTCAGTTAAGTAGTCAACAAAAACCTACAAAACTGATGTTTACGAAGACATTTTTTTCTTTTGTTGCTTTTTCCCCCCTTCTTGTTTCCAGGACTCTTTTAGCTATCACTACCCCTCTGCTGATGAGGTACAGACTTCGGCATGGAGCATTTAAAAGCCCTTTTCAGCTTTGCAGTTTCATTATTAGCGTACCTCATACATTCCCTCGTAATGACATTTTAAATCCTGAATTGTTGTATTATACTAAGTATAATGCAACCAATAAAGCTTACATTACACAAGGCTAATTAATCAAAAGATGCAATTATTTTATATTACAGAATACATAATATTATTCATTATGAAATAAGGAATGTGACATTTTGATCTTAACCACTTAATTATGGTTAGGGACTGTATTTATGTTTGAAAGGCACCAGTCGGTAGATATCAGTTTGTATGGATTTGCATGCTTGTGTATAATACCTCTTTTTTTAACTCAGTAGATGCTAAATGTAAATGCTCTCAATTTAGTAGCATAGCACACTTTTATGCTTTTATGCTACCCAACATACTTTACATGCTTGGCAAATATAGCAGGCTTTAACTAAAGTTGTCTATTTCAGTACCCTGCTATCATACATTCTCTTTCACAAAATAAAGCTAGTCTTATCTTACAAATTGTTCTTAAAATCCCTGTTAGATTTTCTAACTTGTATGAAAATTTGGTTATCAGAACTGAGAGAGTTATTAAAGCATGATGTTTCCCTACTAATATGACCATTTCATTATGATCCTCTCCCTTTCACAGACCACCTCACATTGCCACTCAAAACCATAGCTTCTATTCTCACACATCTATAAAAATTGCAGTGGGTCACATGATAACTGTCTGTTGTGTTCCACAGACATTTGTGGATAACTTCCAGGCAGCCAAGAAGGCTATAAGCATTGCCACAGAACAGGCAGTAGAGAAGGCAGCTGCCAGTGTGAAGGACTTTGCTCTGAAGAGTTTTAGACTTTCAATGGACATCAAACTGAAGGCGCCACTCATCATTATTCCTCAGTCTTCCATGTCCCAAAATGCCTTTGTGGTGGATCTGGGTCTCATCAGTATGAGCAACACCTTCTCTTTGACACCAGCTCAGGGGTTTCCTCTCCCAGCTGTGGTGGAGACCATGGATGTTAAGCTCACCCACCTCAAATTATTAAGGTATTATTGAAGAAATGTTCTGGTTATAATGCATTTTAGGAAGTGAATTTGCTTAAAGGTTATGAAGTCAGTTAATTGTGTGTGTTAGTCTTAGGTTTATGTCTGTTCGATTGCAGATTCTTGGTGCAATGTTTTCTTGCAAACTCCACAGTAAGAACTGGCCATTCATTATTTGATGAAAATAGAATGTTTAGCCATTTTCACCATTGCAGTTAAACACAACTCAGTAAATTATACATTATTATGCTTTTTCAGTATCAAATGAGTTTTACTATGCCAGTGCTAATATTGGTTACCCTTCTTGCCCAAAAAACATTTGTGTGAAGCCAGGATATATAGGGTGGGCTAAAAATAGTGCAGACCATTATATGGATTTACTTTTTGCCTAGCTGTTTCCCCATGATTGTGTGCATCTCATACAACAGAACACCATGCAGCCTAAGCAAATATGACTATAGGGTAGAGCTGTAATCAGGCCTGAAATGTCAAGCCCAACCCGGCCCGAGCCCGACAGAATTTGACCCAAGCCCGACCTGAGCCCAACAAGTACACCGTTTTAAAAGCCCGAACCCGTTTACAGCCTGACATTAGGCTATTCAGATGTCATTGTGTCATCATTCTCATTATAGATATTGTCAAAACTTTTCCACACCTCAGACTTTACTTCTCTGATGGTGCAACCAAAACGTAATCGCCAGAGGCCAGTCTCTGTTTGACCTCATCGGCATACATTTTTGCATCTTTCTGACGCCAATTGAAACGCATCACCTGACCACTCATTTACTGTGCAAATACAAGCCCAGCCCGAGCCTGTATAAAATGACAGAAATTAAGCCCAAACCTGACCCGACCCGTTGGGTCCCGCCGGGTTCGGGCAAAAATCTTCAGCTCTACTGTAGGGCCTATCGCTATGCACTGCCCAGCAACCTTGAAAGAACTACTTTATGTGAAGTTGCCTGTAAACTGAAATGTGTTCGGTCAGGCTAGTAGTACTGGGTTTGGATTTGTTATTGAGCTGTTACACTGCTTGGGAGCCCAAAATGTTGAATTACCCCAAAAGACTAAGGTACTGCATTACAGAATATTACATTTCACGATAAGTAACATATGAAAGAAAAAATCTGCGTTGTTAACCTAATTACTAGCAGCTGTAGCTCATGTGCAGTTACAACAGACCATAATTTTCTAACATTTCACTTAGACAAGTACAACCCCTGGCAAAAAGTATGGAATCACCAGTCTTGTATGAGCACTCATTCAGACATTTCATTCTGTAGAACA
>JAOVVH010000004.1:25533390-25545888 GCA_028566435.1 Scorpiodoras heckelii
ACACACATTCTGTATCTTACTCATTATTACGATGATGCTATTTTAAACATACTGTATGGTTTGTTATACAGGCTAACCGTGATGGGCCTAATTTTTCTACTGTTTTCGAGAATGTAGAACAGAAGATGGATGTATGTATACTTATTTTATAGTTTCATCATGTTTTATAAAGTTAAGTAAGTAGTAATTAAGTTTACTCTACAATTTTATTTGAACATCTGTGTGTATAGATTAAGTTCTCCTCTCTGGACCTAACTCTACATACTGAGGCTCTTCTTTCTATCATGGACTTCCTGTCTACAATCCGGTCATGTAGTCGCTTGTCCTCACCTGAGAAAGAGATCAAGATTAATGAAGAAACAAAAGCTTCCCCAGCCAAATCCAGTATGAGTGCAAGCACCAGCACAAAGACACATACTTCTATTGATGTACTTATTATAAGACTTCAAATAATTCACATCTTGGCTCTCAAGAAATCAGCCCAGACCTTAAACTGATCCAGATTTTACCTAGTAAACTTTTTAAGCAAAAAAGATTTAAGCAGATTACCGAGATATTTCCATAATTATTGCAACAGCCCTAGACATCAACTCCATACTTATTGGCATCCTCAGACAACGAGCAAACAAAATCACAATAAGTGATATTTTTTCATTTTGAAAGTTCCCTGTTTCAGCTACCATATATTCTACAATATAGTGGGCCTGAGATTTTTGCATGAAAGGAGACTAATGACGATTTTGCCACCTCACATGCCTAGGACATCCTATCCTAAACTGAACTGCTGTAGTCCAAAACTTGGATGACACCAGCTTTTGTCAGGAACAGTAGATTTACAGACCTTGAGAGTAAGAGTGATGAGAACTTGATATTTAATAGTTAACGGCGGGCAATTTCCTAACTTCTGAGAACAGACATGAAATAAAATTTGACCTTTTGTCTGTTTGGATATAACAGCCTTCACTATGCCTTTGATCTTTAAAATACATAAGGTTATAGCTTCAGAATATAGAGTAGCTGTCCACATTACAGTTACGTTACAGTTACTCCATACAGTTACACACAACAGACATGTGTAGCATGAGACATTATCCACTTTTGTTAACCTTCTTTCAGAACATCTGAAGGTAAAATTCCTCACACAGTTAACATCTCTAGCTGATCGGCAGTATGACTGTGTATGATTGCATCACAACACACACCGGTTTATCCTCAGCAGACAAAAGAAACACTTGTTAGAAATCCTGTTAGAAATGCAGCAACAATGAATCAGGAAACAAACTACTGGTGATGTTTATTTGTGCCTTTGAAAAATATTCAGATAAAATGTTCTCTGCAGAAGCATGAATACACAGTTCAGTCACTGAGGCTAGAATGAGTCAGGGTCAGGTACTGGCATCCCATCAGCCTAGTGAGCGAGTGAGGGGGGTTATTATGTATTATCTTGTCCTGTAGTGGATTAACAGGATGTACAATAAGGGGAAATAAGTATTTGGGCACTTTTGTTTTTGTTATTTAGAATAAATCCAGTGCATATAGTCAGGCCCATAAACCTCAGAACACTGGAAGAGTTGTTGTTATTTTAACTGTCTCCACAGTACACTGAAGAACCAGAAAAACTGGTATAGCAGTTAATACTTGGTAGGTCCTCCAGGGGATCTTGGAAGAAACATTGCACAGTCCTCACGCTGATGTTTGTTGAGGCTCCAGCATTGAATTCCGATGTTATGTTACTTGAGGCAGTGTTACACGCCTATTGCATAAAAGATTCTTGTCAGCCAGCGCTGGTCACGTTCACACAGTCTTTTTATGGCCACACTGCTGTCGTAAGTTTGAGGTTTTGCTGGAATAAAAGCTGAAATAAAAAAAAAAGACTTTCAGCTTTAATTTTAGGGAAATTTCATCCAAATTGGGTGCACATTGTAGGAATTAATGCACTTAATTGTAACTTGACAATTGTCAGTGACTGCCTGATGTCTGGATTTTGAAACCCATTGACACTCTAGAATTGTATATAATTTCTAGAATTTATTTATATAAAGAAAAGAGCAGTGGCGTTAGAACACAGGCTTGTGGAGCACCAAACTTTTAGTTGTTTAGAGGAGACACAATTAAATCTGCAGTCTGATGAGACCCGAGTCAGAAATTTGACTTTGCAATTTCCGACGATGACATCAAACATTTCAACTTCCCAGGTCAAATGGAATGCACCAATAGTCTGTACTGTTGCTTCCATCTATCTTTAACATTTTTATATTATATTTGTTTTTTGTTTTTTTTACTTGTATACAAGTAAATTCTGGTTTATGTAAATTCTATTTTTATGTCAAAGACAATCATAAAAATCATTTCACTGGACGTTATACTATGAATGGTTGTGTGTGACCAGTACAGATTGAATTTGATTTATCGCTCTAACCAGTGCTTGAACTGATTAGATTTTTTTTGATTGATCTGAACAATGTCCCAGAAAGGTCAAATATCTTAAATAATTTTTCTTTAAAAGCTTGCTTCCTGTCATACAGAAATGTTACTTACACCTTCATGTTCAGGAACTCAGTCCATCTGTCACTCTATCTGTCTGTGAATCCATCCAAGTTTTTTTGAGTCTTTGTAGGATTTATATCGAATTTCCACTGTAATCTGCAGATGATCTCATTAGATTTTGGAATTGATCCATTTTGGATGTCCTTCCTGATGCAAACCCTCATCAACCTGGCTTGGGAGCATCACTACTAATACACTGCTCAAGGGCCCAACAGTGGCAGCCCAGCAGTGCAGCCTGTAGTCCTGACCTACTGCCCGGTTCTTTGGTATAGGCTTATGGCCTGAAAATTCAATTATATAAAAAATTTATTAAAACCAGTAATGTTCTGGAATTATGACTGTATGTTTGTATGTATAAATAATTTTAAATGTGATTTTGAGAAAACACTTTTATATTAAAAACATCTTATGAAAATTTTTTTAAAGCAAAGTTTAAAGAGTTTTCCAGTTTTGTTAAGGGGAAAATTTGAAACACTGCGTTTTTTTGCCCATTCTCTTTAAGGGTGTCAGTAATTATGGAGTTGACAGATTACCTATTACATTTTATTCTTTACATACATAAAGCAGCATCTTTATTACTGTTCTGTCTATAGTCAGGTCCCATTATGAAGGAGACATCATTGATCTGAAAATCCTTGTGCAGCTGGGGGCCTTCAACATGTTACTATGTGACCAGAACTGCAACATTGCTGACATGAAGATTCGGGGTCAGATTTATATAAACTTGTACCGTGTGTGCCACATTTTTCAGATTCTTTTATGTGGTTGCATCTATTATACACAATATTGACAAAAGTATTCGGACACCTACACAATACAGGAGCCTTTATGGCATTCCATTTTAAATATATAATCATTAATATGGAGTTGGTCTCCCCTTTACAGCTAAAACACCTTTCAGTCTTCTGAGAAGGCTTTCTACAAGATTTTGCAGTGTGTATGTGGGAACTTTTTTCTCATTCATGTATAAGAGCATTTGTGAGGTCAGACACTGATGTAGGGCAAGAGGGTCTGGCTCTTAATCTCCATTCTAGATCATCCTAAAGATGTTTGATGAAGCTGAGATCAGGGCTCTTTGTGAAACAGTCAAAGTTCTTCCACACCAAACTCACCCAACTGTGCCTTTATGGACCTTGATTTGTGCACTGGGACACAGTCATGCAGGAACAGAAAATTGCCTTCCCCAGACTGTTCCCACAAATTTGAAAAACAACCCCATAGCATTATCCATTCTCCACCAATATTTACAGTTGGCACAATCCAGTCAGGCAGCTAACTAGAGTCATCCATCAGACTACCAGATAGAGATGAGTGATTCGTCAATACACAGAACGTTTCCACTGCTCCAGAGTCCAGTGGCTACGTGCTTTACACCACTCCATCTAACACTTGGCATTGTGCTTGGTGACATAAGGCTTGCATACAGCTGCTTGGCTATGGAAACCCAGGCCATGAAGCATCCGTAGCTCAGTTTTTGTGCTGATGTTAATGCCAGAGGAGGTTTGGAACTCTGAGACAACAAAGCATTGGTGACTATTATGCACTATGTGCCTCAGCACTTGGTGACCCTGCTTGAAATGCTTCCACTTTTTAATAATACCATTCACAGTTGATTGTGGAATATCTAGGGGGGAAGAAATTTCATGCACTTACTTGTTGTGATGGTGGCATCCTATTACAGTAACACAATCAAATTCAGTGAGCTCTTTAGAACGACCCATTCTTTCACAAATGTGTGTTACGGCAGACTGCATTACTCGGTGCTTGATTTTATACACCTGTGACTCCATGAAACACCTGAATTCATTGATTAAGAGGTGTGTCCAAATACTTTTGTCCATATAGTCTGTCTATTATAGATTGATCAATATTTGAGAACTGGATGAGTGTCTTCTTACTGTATACCCAACCCAATCATCAGCTTTGATTGCTATACCACTAAAGAGTCAATAAATCTTTCTCAAACACTCCTCTAGATCTACACGGCTCTTTTGTGATGAAGGAAAGTGAAACACACATGTCTGCTAGACTGCGTGATTTTGTTGTCATCAATGTAGACTCAAAAGCGGTTCACAAAAAGGCAAGTGCTAATGCCTAACTTTCTATAGACACATTATATAGAACAGGTATCAGCAGTTTTTCAGCACTTGTTCACCATGTATTTGTGTTTTTTTTCTAGGTTGTCTGTATTGTGGATGATGAAGTGTTCAGCTTTAATATGAGTCTAACCCCTAAATCCACAGAAGGAGAAGGATACACAGACACCACAAAGGTGGATGGAAAGGTCAGGCTCAATGTGGGCTGCATTCAAGTAGTCTATCTGCAAAAGTTTGTCATGATATTACTGGTAAGTTTGAACCTTACATGTGCACTTACTGGCTAAACAAATCACAATGATTTGATAAAATTCACAGATTATTCTACTGATTATTAAGAATTTTTGTTGTTGAAGAGATGATTGTTAAATAGAATTTTTTGTCCTCATTAGGATGGTTGGTTCCAGAAAGCAAATCCCATTAATTCTGATTCTTTCTGAATTTATCCATGCTAGAAATTCAGTAATAGCTTTCAAATGGCCAAGGAGGCTTTAAGTGTGGCTACAGCACAGGCAGCGGAAAAAGCAGTCTCCAGTGTAAGGGACTTCGCTCAGAAAAGTTTCAGAATCTCCATGGACATTAGACTAAAGGCCCCACTCATTATCATCCCTCAGTCCTCCATGTCTCATAATGCTGTAGAGGTCGATCTGGGGCTCATCACTGTGAGGAACAGCTTCTCTCTGCTTCCAGTAGAGAACTGTCCACTACCTGCTGTCATAGATAACATTGACTTGGAGCTAACCCAGCTTAAGCTCTCCAGGTGAAATTTGATTTAAAAGTGTCATGGTTATTCTTTAAGGTTTTCTTGGTTCACCACTGCAACAGTGGTGAACCAAGAACCACAGTTTGTGTATTCGCTGTAATTTTGTAATATGGTATGGGTTTATAATGATTGTAGGATCTTTATGGAGGAAGATGTAAATAAACCTAGTTCTGAGCTCCTACAACCAGTAAACCTGGTCCTGTCTGTGAGACGTAACCTTGCTGCTACCTGGTACCATAAGATGGCTGCGCTTGAGGTAGCTGGAGATCTGAAGCCCATGGAAGTGAGTCCTTATTCTCCTCCTGTGAATATCTGCTGGACAATTTGTAATGTCGTTCATACACATTTTTCTTATGTGACATAGTTGATGATTTTATGATTATTAGATTTAGTTTATGATTATAACATTTAAAGGTCACAGTTTTGTCCATCTCCAATATGTACCCAAGGACTACAGCAGCTATAGAGTCAGAGCTAAATGTTCCTCTCATATTTTGTTTCAGGTAGCATTGAGTCAGGATGACCTGGTTCTGTTACTGAAAATTCTGATGGAAAACATTGGAGAGGACAGCAGCATTCAGCCGCATGTCAGCCCTGATCCCGGAATAAAACAGGCAAATGTGCCTGCCAGGTCTTTCACACATGATGGTAAGAGCTTCTTATAATATAGTCTTAACTTTTTGTAAAAATGAGCTTCTTCCATGCTTCTTAGCAAAGCCTACATATGTGGCACTCTTCTGAACACTGTACTGTTTATGCATATGTGTAGTCTCTGAGAATGTTATAGGAAAACAGTCAGAGAGCAAATCAGCAGAGAATGAGCTGGTGGAGACTGTGAAATTCAGATTTAATGTTGAGTCACTTGGTCTGGTGCTGTACAACGATGATCCCACACAGGTTTGTGTTTCTGCTAAGTACAACCCATGTTTATATGCTTGGATTTGTATTGTCATTAGTCTCTCTCTCTCTCTCTGTCTCTCTGTCCGACACACACATCCTTGTGTATAGCCTGGTGTGCATCAGGAGAGTTTTTGTATAGGAGAGTTTATGCTACATAAGATAACTGCCTCTGGTAAGTTGTTCAATGACAACAGTCTGGAGGTTTCTAGTGTTCTCACCACCTGTACCCTAGATGACAGAAGGAGCAGTTTCCAGCGAATCACATCCAGGTGACTCAGATCTACTTATATACCTATATATGCCTTTTAGTACAAACTTACATAATGTGCTGTATTTTTAAGATGACCTTTCATATTTCTTTAATCTATTAACTATTAACGATATCCAAGATAGAAGAAAATAAATTCTTATTTTTCTTTGATTTTTACTGCCTCTTTGTGTCTTTGACAATCAGAATGCTGGGAAAGCGTGATGAAAGCACAGATGCCATGATTGACTTGACATACTCACAGAACAGGGATGAATGCTCTGTGGTAGCTGTGTTCCAGAAACTGTATCTCTGTGCCAGCGTGGAGTTTCTCATGGCTGTAGCTGATTTCTTCATCCAGGCTCTATCCAAGTCCCAGGGCACAGTGTCAGACAAACCTCGACCACTCCCACTCAAACAAATCTCAGAGCAAAAAGCCCAGGGTGAAATGAATGCTATTTTCCATACTGTAGTTACTGTTTGTAGTCTGCATTTCAATAACTCTTGAGTTTGAGGTTGAATAGAAGAGTTTTTAAGAAGGCTCTACAGCTTAGTTTCTATTAGCGCCCATTAGCAGTAGACATTTAATGTTTTGTGTGCTTAGTAATTCATGTGTACATTTTCATTATTTCATATCCTGAGTATGTTGAGATTCTGTTTTGGTTCAAAGACCTATATTCATGTTTTGATGTTTGTAGTCACAGCTAAGAGGACCAAGCTGCATGCCGTGGTGATTGATCCAGAGGTGGTTTTTGTGGCAAATCTGATGAATGCAGATGCTCCTGCTTTAGTGGCCTCTTTCCAGTGTGATTTCACTCTGCTCTCTAAGGATTCAGGACAGATCATGAAAGTCAACCTTAAGGGCCTAAAAGTTCTTGCCTGCCCATTCATAAGAAATAGGGACAGCAAGGCCATAACCACTGTAAGGTTTTGATTTGTTGTTTAGCTGTTCAAAGTGTTTGTTAATAGGTATACAATTATATTTGTTATCGCATTTTTAAAAATATGCTATATTTTTTCACCAGGTGCTTAGGCCATGTTCTGTTGTTCTTGAAAGCAGATTTTCAGACAGCGGTTCACTCACTGGCTCGGTCACTGTAAATGAAGTTATTGTAAAAGTGAGTAGTGCTGTGTACTTAGACTCACTTAGATGAGTTTGTCTGGTGTAGAATTGCTTTGAGTGCATTTTCCTTTATGCCATTTTCCTTTAGATCTCACCAATCATCCTCAACACTGTCCTGACAATCACTGCAGCCATGGCCCCTAAGCCCAAGGAGGAGGAAGTCAATCAGAAGCCTGTTGAGCTGGGCACACTGTGGGCTGTAAGGGACATCTACTCCTGTAACTACTGGTTCCTGGATGTTGAGACTGCAACTGAGGTGACAGAGAGATTTCAGGATGTACAAAGCAGCAAAAAAGTCCAGACTTTTCAAGCTGATGTGAAGGTGGTGCAGGTGACTCTGGAGTCTGGCCAGGGCCACCACACTGTTCCCCTGCTGCTGGCTGAGTCTTCATTTTCTGGCTGTGCGCAAAACTGGTCTTCTTTGCTCAGTATATCTGCAGATATGACTCTAGAGGTGGGTGTGCTTGCACTGTCCACTCCAGAATTATTGGGATCCTTCATCCCTTACTTGTGCAATACTAATAGTTTTATTCTGAAACAGTATTTTTTGTAACTTAAATAAGATATTTTTGCAATGGGCAAACACAATATTATATTATTAATATTACTTAATAATAATATGTAATAATATATATAATAGCACTGGATCTCTTTCACTAATACATAAAAATGTTAGAGAGCAGATATACAGTGATTATGGAAAATCCCCATGAAAAGTTTAAGCTCTTTAATATTCTTACATTAGTGTGTTGCTCTGATAATTATTCTGATGTCAGGTATCAACCCATGACTGATACCATGCTTATTTGTAAAAGATACCCCTTTCAGACATCCATCACAAACTGACTCTATCACTTAATTCCATGGTTAAAAGATTTCGCCTGTGGATGTAGTTTCTTGTAAATTTTACATTTCCAATAAATTATAGACTCTTTTTCCAGTGTGCCTGTTTGTAAATGAATATCCTAGAAAGTAAGAGGAGCAAGAATCTGGGAGGAGCAAGGGCGTTTAAAAGAAAATTCTTCAGCATTTTATACACTTAGTTATATTCATCTCCTTCTTGATTTATTTTATAAATGAAATTTATAAATGAAATTTAGCATGCTTGCAGCCCAAGTCCTTTTTTGCTAGCAGTTAATGTTACTGCTTTTACTTTCATATTTGTATATGATTATGCAGTGTATATCCTTATATTTGCACAAACATATTTTTGTTAGAAAGAGATTCTACCAAAGGTTTCTGTCAAGTAAAACTTTGATAAAGTACAAATTCTGCTGATTTGGAATAACAGTGATGTATCACAATACCAGTGTACCATAATCATGATAATCCTAGGTTGTATTATTATCATAAAGTGACTTATTCACAGTATTCCCTTCCTGTTGTGAAGTGAGCTTTTCTCGATGTCCCTGGTATTTTAGGTAAACTACTTTAATGAGTCTCATGCCATTTGGGAGCCGCTCATAGAAAGAGTCGATAACGGTAAACGCAGATGGAACCTTGGAATTGAGGTATTCTCTGTTCAGTGGTTACATTTTTTTATAATTTATGCTTGTGAATATTGTATTAGTGTAATAGTATATGTGTGTATATAGTGTAATAAACTATTTACTTGCTTTTTCAGCATTATTTTGTTGTGTAAATTTTTTCGTTCCCTGTTTACTCTGTTTCTGGCTATGCAAAGGTAAAGAATAACCCTGTTTGGGATAAGAGCCCTGTTCCTGGTGATGACTTCATAGTGCTGCCTGAACCATGCACATCTATCAACATCTGCTCCAAAGACACCATGAACATCACATTGTCCAAATGCAGCCTGAATGTCTTTCACAATCTCACCCAGGTGTACATTTGATCTAAAAATGAGCAAGATTAAATATTACATAGTAAATGTTTTGTTGAATTATCACATATTGGTTGATTCTGTTGATTTGTGTTTGAATGTTAGGCTTTCTCAGAGAGCACTGTCTCCACATTTGACCACGCTCTGAAAGAGAAAGCTCCATATACTATCCAGAATTCCCTTGGCATTCCACTGATCATACAGCACTGTGCTAATCTGCGCTTGGCTGATTCACCATCCCAAAGTAAAGTGCATGAAGTAGGAGTGGGGGAATCTTTAGATTTGGAATATTCTGTATATGAATTTTCAACACGAGTAAAAATGTCAACACTGCAGAGACAGGAGAGCTGCCTTTTCAACTTCAGCATAGGTATTTGCATACTCTACATCATATTCTATAGTACTTAGTGAGACACTAAAGTATTTTCTTAGAAAACCACTTTCTCTGTTTTACACTTGAATATCTAAAACTTAATGTTTCATGAGAAATCAGCTCAGAAATTCAAATTTGAGTCATTAGAACTGTGCTGTACAATATTATAATGCTTAATGGTATCCCCACCATGGAATACTATGAGGTAAATAGATTGAATATCCAAAGTGGCTGATATAACTTTAGACAGAAGTCAGAAGATAACTCTGAAGTCATCCTGACACTAACATATGCAAGACGAGTTTATCGCCAAGACGTGTAGTTTTTGCTGAAGTGCTAGCAAAGAAGGAGGCTATAGAGAAGCCCATTTCAGTGTGGGGTACAAACTACCAAGATGAGATCACTTACCAGGCTCTTGGGGCAGAGGGTCAGACATAAGCACCTTGCTCTTTCAGAAAGAGAAAGTTTCAGAACCTAGAAAGAAACACAATTCATGGTGCTAGATGACCTGTAGATGTTTTCTGTCAAAGCCATAATGTACTTTATCTGTAGTGCCCAAAGGCTACAGTGAGATCTCTAATGTTCCTGTGGATAAGCCAGGCCGGAGGCTCTACAATGTCCGCAAATCCATGCTTCAGGATTCTGTATCCATGCTACTTCAGATCAATGCCTCAGAAGGCAACAAAGTCATCACTGTGCGATCCCCACTACAGGTAAATAAACTTATTTCACATACAAGCTAATAAATAAATTACTGCTTTGATATTATATCCAAAATATACTCACTGGGCACTGCATTAGGCACACCTTGCTAGTACTGGTTTGGACCCCCTTTTGCCTTCAGAGCTGTTTTAATTCTTCATGGAATAGATTCAGCAAGGTCCTGGAAACATTTCTCAGAGATTTTGGTCCATATTGACGTGATAGCATCATGCCACTGCTGCAGATTTGTCTGCAGAGGTGCTCTATTGGATTGAGATCTGGTGACTGTGGAGGCCATTTGAGTAAATTGAACTTATTGTCATGTTCAAGAAACCAGTTTGAGATGATTTGAGCATTGTGACATGGCACGTTATCCTGCTGGAAGTAGCCATCAGAAGATGTGTACACTGTGGTCATAAAGGGATGGACATGGTCAGTAACAATACTCAGGTAGGCTGTGGGGTTTAAACGATGCTCAGTTGGTATTAAGGGGCCAAAAGTGTGCCAAGAAAATATCCCCCACACCATTACACCACCACCACCCGCCTGAACCATTGATACAAGGCTTTCATGTTCACAAAAAAAATCTGACCTATGATCCGAATGTCACAGCAGAAATCAAGACTCCTCAGACCAGGCAATATTTTCTGATCATTTGTTGTCCAATTTTGGTGATCCTGTGCGAATTGTAGCCTATTGCCTGTTCTTATCTGACAGGAGTGGCACCTGGTGTGGTCTTCTGCTACTGTAGTGCATCTGCTTCAAGGTTCGACACACTGTGCATTCAGAGATGCTCTTCTGCATACCTTGCTTGTAACAAGTGGTTATTTGAGTTACTGTTGCCCTTCTATCAGCTCATACCTCCTCTGACCTCCGGTATCAACAAGGTTTTTTCACCCAGAGAACTGACGCTCACTGGATATTTTCTCATTTTTGGACCATTCTCTGTAAACCCTAGTGATGTTTGTTTGGGAAAATCCCAGTAGATCTGCAGTTTCTGAAATACTCAGACCAGCCCGTCTAGTGCCAACAAATATTCTGAGTTCAAAGTCACTAAATCAACTTTCTTCCCCTGCTGCTTGTTTTCAAGTTCAGCAGGTCGACTTGACCATGTCTACTTGTCTAAATGCACTGAGTTGCTTCCACATGATTAGCTGATTAGACATCTGAGTTACAGAGCAGTTGAACAGGTGTACCCAATGAAGTGCCTGGTGAGTGTACTAATATTGATTGAGTTCACTACTGGGGACTAGTAAATCTCACTTTGGAAATACACCCTTATTTTTAGATCTCATTAGCAAGTTAAGCATAAGGGAAAGATCTTAAAGTATATTTTATAAAGTAAGACATTTAATGACTGGAATTGGCACATCAACTCTTGACTTTAAATGATGTTCTGATAGTAAAGTTGCTTGTGTCTTATTTTTTGTTCATCTTTTATAGATTAAGAATCATTTCTCAGTACCTTTTGCTATTTTGAAGTACTGCTCTGAGCTAGGAGGGCTGATGAATGTTGGAGTTGCTGAACCAGAGAAAGAGTTTCATGTCACACTGGACTGTTACAGGTATGCATGGAAATACATGATCACTGTTGTGAGATTTTTGCCTTTCCATTGTCCACTGAAATTAGAGATGGCAGCAATCCAACACTCAGGATCAGTACTGGGCCAACACCAGTGAAAAATGGTGGATCAGACCAGAGAAAAAGAATTAATATGATCAGATCCTGTATCAAATAGAAAAGATTGAAAATGAGTTTGGAAAATATTTTCTTTTTAGCATATAAGGGCTTCATTGTATATTTTAAATTTACACTTTGTATCTTTTCAATTTTCTCTACACTCATTGTCCATGTTCTCAGTTCCACTTCCCATATAGCTGCACTTTGTACTTCTACAATTACAGAC
>JAOVVH010000004.1:25620354-25634575 GCA_028566435.1 Scorpiodoras heckelii
TGATTATGGTGACCATGGAACAGATTTAATACGTTTCTTAAGCTATATGTGTACATGATGTGTGATAGTGTTGTGACAATCTCAATTAATGAATTTCCCTCTCACACACACAGACACACACACCCCACACCCATGCACACACAGACACACACACCCAGACACACACGCACACACACACACACACACCCTTGCCCCCCTCCTAGGTCAAAGTGAGTGCTGCTGCTAAAAAAAAATTTATGGAGGTGTCAAAACACAGAGTTAAGAACGGCCCTTATGCAGACTGAAACCTGATTGGCTTAAAAGTCACATAATATACATGTTTAGATTAAAACCAGACTAAAACCTATAAATAAGGGATGATTTTTAGTTATGTGGTAGAAAAAGAAAAACAAAAGCGTGGAGAAATTAGAAAGAGATAAGAGAGAAAACAGAAGATAAGTAAGCGAGCAACGGAAGATAGTGAGTTATGGAAAAGTTAAGAAGTTTATTTTGGAGTTAGTCACAGAAGTTATCAATGAAAAGTTCTAGTAACCAAAAGAAGAAGCCTTAAACACCTCAACCCTGGAAGAATCTCTAAACTACCGCCATCTAATCAAGTTTGAGCCTCCAGAAGTTTTGAAGATTTTATTTTGTTCATTTAGAGAAGTCAGAGCATTTCAGTTTGTGTTTAGTGCGTTAGATATATTTACTTCTCAGTAATAAGGCAATTGGGACTCAGTGCACTCGAGACTTTCATGTGTATAGCTACGAGGTGCTGTGAAGATTTCCTCACGCTACGAGCGTGCAACGACTGTTACAGACTCTACAGACTCTCTCACCAACGCTGGCAACTGAAAAGGCGAAATACGCTTTTCAAGTCACGAGCCACCAGCGAGAGTTACATCACACCGGCGCTGAACGCGTTTTCATTAACTCGCCGAACACTGCGAGTCATTCTCCAAGATTCCTGTATCCTACGAGCCTCGGAGCGGCTGGACCCAGCAGGTACACTTCGTTAAAGCTCACGTTCTGTATCGAGTTCTTTAAATTATCTTCACTATTACTGATAAGTAAAGGAGTACACATATAGTCATCGCTATTCACAATATATTAAGTGATGGATAATGTATACCTAAGTCACTATTAATCCCCTTTCAGAATTTCATATAAGCAAACATCTAAGTCCTCTTACTATTAATATTAGTGTAGTAATTATACATCCTTCTTAGATTTGCATTTCCTTACACATATAAACACCTCTCATTTCCCCAATCATTCCTTACCTCCTTACATATCCTAATTATATATCTTATTCCTTTATAAATGCATTAATCCATGTTCAATTTCTGATTATATTAATAAACATTTATTCCTATTCACTTTAAGAAAGTTGTGTGATTCTCATTTGGTAAAGAGATGTCTTGACCTGCTATGACTGACGCATTCAGATTGTAAGACTGAAGAAAGTTAAATGAGGTTTTCTTAATTCCTTTAAAATTAAGTGGTGCCCCGTTTTAATACATTTTATTAATAATTGCTCATATCGCTACATCTTGTCTTTGATGGTGCCCTTTCCTTTATAGTATAATAATAGTGGTGTTTATATTACATTTCTTAAAAACGCTACACTGGCGACACTCCGGATGCTAATGAGGAGCTACCCAGATTCACTACCGTGAGAGAAGACAGGGACGCGAAGCTCTCTGGCCAGCGCAAAGGTGGAGGGCTAGCGCTCTTTATTAACATCAGATGGTCTAACCCTGGACATGCAAACATGAAGGAGGTTATCTGCTGTGGGGACATTGAACTGTTAGTGGCAAGTCTCCGACCGTATTACATGCCTTGGGAGTTCACGCACACGTGTGACGTCATTCACTCCACCATTGCGGCGCTACACACACAACACCCTGAGGCTTTCTTCACAATTTCTGGTGACTTTAATCACGTTACACTAGACTCCACTCTCCCTGCTTTTCACCCGAGAGGCAGTACTTGTATCTAGGGATGTCCCAATCCAATCTCAAGGATCGGAATCGGGCCTATCAAGGCATTTTTTAACTGATCGGTATCGGCTTTACTGATCACAAACCTAAGCCCGTTCCTTTGTTTTACATCAGCAGTCACGCAGGTGTCAAACAGAGAGCACAATTTGTGGCAGGACGTGGCTATAATGTCTGCTGTGTGGAAATACTTTAAATTAGAAAGTGAAACAAGTCCAACAGCGAAGTCTGCAATGCGAGCGTTTCACGAGGCGGTAAGAGCAGAGCCGCGTTCAATACTAAGGATTTGATACGGCACCTAAAAAATAAACACTCAGCCGAATACAGCCAGTTTATTCAGGCAACTCAGGCACAGGCTGCACCTAAGCTACATACGCTAGCAGAAAATTTTCTCGAGTCAGCGACATGGGCAAAAAGATTACAGAGAGGGTCACTGAATTCATCGCTTTGGATGAGCAGCCTATCGCTGTGGTAGAAAATACATTTAATAAAGTAAACGAAAAAAAATAAAAATAAAAGAACATTAAGCAATAGCTTGGATGCAGGCAATTTTTTCCTAAAGCACTGCAGAGTTATTCAGTTGTTAAATATACACATTGGATTAATTTATCTTCATTTAATTTATATTAAATAACTAATGTAACGCTACTTGAAGTGTGCACTGTGTGAACAGTATTATCTAGTTCTTATCTAGACAATATCAAGAAAATAGAAGTAGCGGTTTGAGACTCGATATCGGAAGACACTCAAAATTAATGACTCTGATCGGGAACAAAAAAACTTGATCGGGACATCCCTAGTTGTATCTATGTCAAAGTCAACAATTTCATCAGATTAAACACAAGTGGCTAAACCATTGGTAACTCTCAAAAACAGAAATGCCAGATTAAAGTTCAATTCCAATACAGACAGCTAAAATAACATTGGGTATATCTCAAAACCTAGTGTACTGCCTCGCTGCCTACTGCCTACCTGGGCAGCTGCCTAAGTAGAGAGGATTCTAACTGCCAAGGGACCTTATAAGGCAGATTATTGAGACACTCTAGTTAGACAGCGATTACGTCATTGACTGTCTCCGCCCACCGCTGCAGTTTTACCTCACTTCACAGCAAATTAAACGAAATGCCACCTGCTTTGTGAAAATGTAGATTTTATATAAATGATCAAATTTAAGTATTGTTCTGTTTCTGTAGTAATATTTACAAATTATAATTATTCTGCAATAAGAACTTTCTGTAAATAAACAAACCCACTGTAGAACTTGAAATTCTTTTTTTTTAGAAATAGATCGATTTCAGATTTATGTTATTAACAAGGCCCCGCAGATGTCTAAACAGGTGATTAGTCCAGAAAGGACTCCTCTGGTTCTGCTTGATCTCTCTCTCTCTCTCTCTGTCCAGTAAAAGTTTCCTACCTTTTCCTGAGGTCTTAATAAAGGCTCTGATGGTTGATCTGCTCCCTGAAACAGTGGAAATCCTGCATGTGACTGCTTAATACAAGTTTGAAAAGCACCTAATAATTAAGTCTAACTGATTATAAGCTAAATAAATTAGCCTCAGTCCATTCAAACCAATAGGCGGAGGCCAAACAAGTCGCTAGCATGCACGCTAACATCTCCTTCTGTGTACCGACAACTTTTAAATGATCACTGACGAACCCAAAATCGCAAAAAATTTAACTTATAAACCTTAATTAAGCATGATAGATTAATTAGAATAACTTACGTTTGAAGATAATTTTACCACTCGCTTCACCACTTTGGAAATATTGGCTCGCCATATTGGAAACTTTTTTGTGAGAAAACTTGCGCTGCACGAAATTCTGGGATTGCCTTCACGACTAAGGCGCCATCCAGAGCTTCCTCGAAATTCAGTCAGAATAAGGCGTCTTAGTAGGCAGCATTCTGAGCTAAGAATCGAGACGGCCTTCTTCTTGGGGGCGCACACCCATCGTCAGTGTTCAAATATTTATGAACCCGACTGTAAATATGCTCACATCCACATTATTAAACAATTAAAAATTAGCCAAAATAACCAATCATGTGGCGGCAGCAGCACAAGGTAAAACGTCATGCAGAATCCACCAGGGCAAGCAGCCAGATGTACAACACCTGGCAAAGATGGAATCACCACACTTTGAGGATGTTCACTCAGCATTATATGTAGCAAATAAAGAAATCACACACGATATAAAATTATTTTGGTTAATAGCTGAACATTCTGGCTTTGTGAAACATGCTTCAAACAAATTAAATTATTTTAATTAATGCCGTATTTGTTTCCAGATCATGTTGAAGAAAACATTTTGGAATCACCTTGTAATTTGAATTTCTGAAACAAATACTGGCACAATCAGTCTGTTAAGGAGAGTGCCTACAGACCTAACTTGCGCTGAAAATAGAAAATGCACAAGAAAACAAATGAAAAACAAATCAGAGAAAACAGAAGTCAATTTTTGTGACAGAACTGTAAGAAAATTATCTGAATGAAATGGGATTTACAGATATAAAAACCAAATAAAAACAGCACCAATATCTACAGGTAAGAGAACTATGTGAGCTAAAGAGAAGCAATCGGAGTGTGGATGACTGGATAAAAGTGATATTCAGTGATGTCTGGTGCTGTTCTAATGAAACATAATAAAGACAATAATGACATTTTGGACACCTTTCTCATTCCATCAACAGAAAATAGGTTTGTTGATGAAGTAATTTTATAATGCATCTTGCCACAGAGCAAGCTTTTCTTCAGTAAAGGCAGATCAACTCATTGACGTGGCCAGAAAACAGACCAACTCTCAATCCAACTGAAAATTTATGGCAGAAATTTAATTAAACTGTTCTATGACAAGGTCACAAAGCCAAAACATTTTACCACTATTAGAGAACGTTAGAAGCAGCTTGTCAGTGAAATACAGTGTCCAAAGTGTTAAGGCCTGAGGAAGAGCAACAAAGTATTAATTGTAATTTCTGTTATTGTTGATTCCATAATTTTTTCCTCTACCTGATCTGTAATTTAGGGTGTGTTTCATGAAACCAGAATGTTCAGCAATTAAACAAAAAATGTTTTGGGTCAACAGCCTGTTGATGAGCCTATGTGAAACTCACCATACACGATGTGCAGAAAATCCTGGGGTCGAGGCAGCCGGCTTCTGCCAGGACTACAATATTCTACAGGAAGAGAAAACAGCCAAGTTGCACACTGATTTAATGAACTGAGGAACCAGAAGCAATAACATGATTTAGTGTTTCCTTGTTTTAAATGCTGCAAAATAGTCATGCTCACCTTTTTCTTTTCCTCCTCAGTCACCCTGATAACTCCTGGGTCGGTTCTGCAGGTGCGCAGGTAATAATACAGCAGAGCCAAAACTGTCAGGGGAAACATCATCTGCACTGCAGTACTTGGACCATGTGACCTCTGGAATTAAGTCTCAATACACACAAAAATATCCACATATTCTATCCTCCTACATATCTATATACACTAACTGGCCACTTTCATTGTAAAAAAAAGTATAGGGTGGTGTGACAGACAAATTCTCCAGATGAACTGTGGCAGATTCTCAAAGATGCTTAGAAAAAATGAGTAGTGAATGTTCTCACAAAACTGTACGAGATATATCTGAGACTATAATGCTTTTTTTATGGGCAAAGGGTTATCACTAATATTGACTTTCATTTAGTTATTTTTTTACTAATCTTTACACTAGGTGTTTAAATTTTTTTTTTAATGATCTGATTATATCTGAAGGCAACTTTTGAAGGCACCATTACTGTACATGTGCCTAAGACTTTTGCAAAGCAATATATTTTCACAAATTAGTTAAAGGTCTTGTGTTATACATGAATTGCATTTCCTTTTATTCCCTCAACAAAGGACTGCAATGAAAAAAAGAAGAATACTAATTTGTAGTGGTGTGTCACTGAAACTTAAAAAGTTTGAAATCATCTGGAGAATTTTATATTTTTCCATGAAAATTCATACTTTGATTCATCAAATAAGGTGCACAGTGAATAGAAAATATTGACACTGACACTGTATAAGACACTACAATATAAGACACTGACAAAGTAGCAAAACTATTTAAAATGTGAGTGGGGAGTTGTGTAACTGTATGTCAGTCTGTGTGTGCATAATCAGATTTGTAAATGTGTAAAATAATCTCTAAATACATAGCGAGATTTGTGAATGTGTACAGGAATTTGCAAATGTGTAGATTTTGTAAATCAGATTTGTAAATGTGTAAAAAAATCTCCAAATGTGCGTTCAGATTTGTAAGAATATTAAGATTTGTAAATGTGTAGACAAACCTGTAAATGCATATACAGATATTAATGATAGATATATAGATAGATATTAAGCAAGAGTTTTGTTCCAAGATCTAAAAACACAGACATGTCACCAATTGGTTTTTTTTTTTTTTACTTGTGACATTTTCTACACTTCTGCATATGTGAAATCTTTTGCAGATCTGCAAATGTGTGTGGAGATTTGGCTGTGTGCCTCAGTATCTATACAGACTACATACCACTTTTAGTATTATAGCTTGTTGAGGTAATCCAAAAAAGGAAGCAACCCAAAATCCAAGCTATCCAAGTCCAAGGAATTCTTTCTAGATTGCCACAATCAAATTGTGTTGAGATCTGGACTTTTGAAAACCATTTCTAAAGTTTAGTATGTTCCATCCTTGTTAAATTGTAGGAGTTTGGAACAGAAAGGATTCTTCCTAGAGCTGACCATCCCACCAAGCTCAGTAACTGGGCTAGAATGGCCTTGATCAGAAAGGACCATTAACTCAATGGCCTCCTTGACATCCTCTAGAGACATGAGAAAAACTCCCAGAAGGACAACAATCTCAGAAATTAATCATCTTAATCAATCAGGTCTTTATGGTAAAGTGGCCAGATGAAAGCCATTCCTAAAAAGGCATGAGAAAGGCATTTAAAGGACTTTAAAGAGCAAGAGGAAAAAGACACTGTGGTCTGATGAGACAAAAGTTGAACTCATTGGGCTACATCAGCTACACAATACGCCAGGTACTGCTCACCAACTGGCTAATACCATTCCAGGGTAGGCATGGTGCTGGCAGTATCAGAATATACACCATCCCAAGAGTTCACACAACCTCAGACTGTCCACAAAAAGGCCCAAAGGATACAGCCAAGACAATGCTGGACAAGTCTCTCTATGTCCTTGAGCGGCCCACCCAAAGCCCAGACTTGAACCCCATACAACTTGAAGATGGCAGTTCCACATGAAGTCTGACTGAGCTTAAGTGGAGCTGCCAGGAAGAACAAGAGAAACTGCCCAAATCCAGGTGTGCAAAGCTTCTACAGACTTACCCAAGATGACAAAGCTGTAAGATGGTGCCAGATTTTAAATAAATTTGCACAAATGTCAAAAAAAATTAACTGATATTTTAATCTACTTTAAAAGAAATCTAGAACACAATAAACTGAAGTTTGTGTAAAGGATATCTGGTAGGAACCACAGGCACCAGGTGACAAGCATCCAAAATATAGACGCGATAAGGGTGGTGGAGGGAACCAGACTCTGAACTGTGGCACTTGCTACCCGCCTTGATGAGATGCGCGCATGCACATGCACACACACACACACACACACACACACACACACACACACACACACACACAAGCAATACCATTTTATTACAAAGGAAATCAAAAACAAATACAATCCTAATTAAATTCTTACCCTAATGTTTTAGAATTTAGGTGAATAAATAAAAACATGATGATCATACTCACGAGCAATTTAAATTAACTAAGATAGCTACCATTACAATATGTAGGTCAGTAAAACAGCTTATAGTAATTAACCAATACCTCAGTTAGTATTCAATTTAACTAACAAAAAAAATTAAGAAAAAAAAATATATACCGGTATACACACACAAGTGGAATTGTTTTGCGCATTTTAAAATAGATATAAGTATCTGCACTGTGTGTGTGTACCTGCAGGTGAGGTTGATCATAGCAAGCACACATGCCAATAGAATCCCTTTTAGCAGCCATGACTCAGAACTTATGTCTAATATGGCTCCCACAGCCCACATCACACACACACTGAAGACACACTGCAGAAAGGCCTGCGAGACACGGATACATGCACACAAACACACAAATAAATGAGCAGCTTAAATACCCTTTTGAATATTCCCCCACAACACAGAATGTCACAGGCTGCATATGTGTGTGTGCATACCTGATAATTGTTGAGGAATCTCAAGCAACGCGTGTTTGATTTTTTGCGTTCATTTTTCACCACATTGAGCATTTGAATCAGTAGAGGACTGTGCACCTGGTGGGCCAAGTCTATTGGTGTGTGACCCTAGACACACACACACAGACACACACACATACACACTTTAATTATGAAGAAACATCTTAAGCACAATCTACAGCAATGGGGAGGAGTTGAGATCAAAGTAGTGTGGTGTTCTAAAATATACTAAATATGTCCAAAGCTTTGTGGACACATGACGATCACACTCATATATGCTTGCTGAACATCCCAGTCCAGATTTAGTGCCCTTCACTCATCTGGAGAGGCTTTGCATCAGACTTTGGAGTGTGGCTGTGGGGATTTGTGTTCATTCAGTTATAAGAACATTAGTGAGATCAGGCCCTGATGTGGGTGAGGAGGCCTGGGGTGTAGTCGGTGTGCAGTGGGGTTGAAGTCAGTCTCTGTATATGACACTCAAGTTCTTCCACGCCAACCTTCATACACCATGTCATCATGGAGCTCGCTTTGTGAACAGAATCACTGTCAAACTGGACCAGGCATGAGCTTCTTAGTTCAAGTGAAGTACAGTCAAAATGATACAGCACACTGAGACATTCCATACAATCGCATCTAATTTCTAAACCGTTCATTGATTTAAA
This sequence comes from Scorpiodoras heckelii, assembly GCA_028566435.1. Classification (NCBI taxonomy): domain Eukaryota; kingdom Metazoa; phylum Chordata; class Actinopteri; order Siluriformes; family Doradidae; genus Scorpiodoras; species Scorpiodoras heckelii. The sequence goes on from JAOVVH010000004.1 coordinate 25,629,238, forward strand.
TATACAAGCCCTCAAATTAAAGATGAAAGTCTGAACTTTGACCTCATATGTTATTTAATTTAAACTCCAATATACTGTGGCAGGCAGCTAAAATAACAGTATCTTGACCAATGTTCAAATATCTATGAAACTGACTGTATGTATAGCTTTAACAGATTTATAGCATTTTAAACTGTATTTATGCTATTATTTATTTTGTTATTTGTCTCATGTAACTGGGGTGAAGTACTCATTTAACATTAGTATTTAACTGTATTTTGAGTCATAGTTTTTCTTACACTGGCATTCTGCAACTCCACACTGGCTCCAGAATCCAGCAGGATGTGTACAGCATCAACATTACCAGCAAGCACAGCACAGTGCAGGGGCGAGTTCCTGTTCACCTTATCTACTGCGTTGACTGATGCGTTACACCGCAGCAGGAAGTTTGTTGGTTCTGGCCTGTGACAAGCAAAACATATAGGATCAGTATCTGTGATTAATTTAAAACTATCATCAAATATGTAACAGTATGATGAAAGCAAAAACAGATTCACGTTTTTGGCTGACAGGGGCACAACCTAATGACTTAGCAAAACCGTAGCAACCTCTTTGCAACACTGGCGAACTTGCTTTTGCTTATGGGTTTAATAAGTTTGCTGAGCACACCACACAGCACTTACAGACTTTCCATTTATTAATCAAGCTCAAATAAGCCAATACTAAATAAAAAAAACAAACAAAATCAAAATAATGTTACCCAATAATTTTCTGAGAAGCCAGCATCAGCGCGGTCTGTCCATTTGCATCTGGAATATCAACTTCCTGTAAACACACAAACATGATTTGAATATAATCCTTTTGTAAATGTTGTAACTGGTGACTGATTTATCACTGTTATGCACACGCTAGTCCTCAATGTGGTACTGATCTCAATGCACTGTAATCTACTGTAGCTTAATTCACATGACTCACAGTAACTGAATAGAAGAATTTACCGCAAACCACAAAAAATATAGTCACCAGTGTGTGCCTATATGAACTGACCATAGTAAAGGAAATCAGACATATCATCTGAAAGTCAAACAAAATGAGCACATCACTCTATACGAAGCTTAGTGGGACTCTGGGAACATCACTGCAGTTCTTAGATACTGAGTGCAGCTGCTACAAGTGTTACTGCCATTTGTGGGCATGTCTTTTGCACTTTTGGTCTTCTTTTGATTTTATCTCTGCTCTTCAAATAAACAGCAGTTGTTAAAAATGTTGAGTATATTGTGCTGACTGAGAGATAAGATTGGAACTCAATCTAGAATTAGATCCAGATTGCATACCAGCTCCAGGTTAGTGGGGATGTCCGTGTCTCTCACCTGACCCTTGGCCATCAGATAGGCTGCTATAGGCATGTGTTGGAAAAGCACAGCGAGATGGAGACCACTGTATCCCTCTCCATCCACAACAGATGAATCAGCACCATAACGCATCAGCTGGATCACCATCTGCAAGTGACCCTGTCTGAGAAAACAGCACCACACATCAGGTAACAAGACTGAGCAGTGAAGCATAGTGGCAATTGCTACATCACCAGGCATACTGCTGTTTTAAACAGTCTAAACAGCAACTGATTATCTGTGTCATGCTTTGGACCTAAAATTCAAAATGTCCCGTGAAAATTAACAAAACAAATCAACAGATGAAAACTTCACATTTTACCAACAGAAAATTGTGTTATGTAATCAAGAGAGTCCAAACTCAAACACATAGTGATATATACAGACTACAAAAAAGTAATTATTATATACTAAAAGGATCCAGCTTTGATGAGCTATTTCCTGAAATCTGTAGAACATCATCTGGCACATTTCAACAATAAAAATCTAAATCTGTTTATATTTCTCAGCATTCATCATAATATACACACCCTGATAGCAGGCTAAAATGTCCTGTCACCACAGCCTGACAGTTAAGTCAGAAACATGGAGCCTGACAGTTAAATGTGAGGCATACAAACCTGGAGGAGATATGAACAAGACACCGCAAAGATACCATAAGACTTTCTACATCAGGCTGATGGTTTATGAATTTTGGTTTACCACAACATGCTTTGCTGAAAAAAATTTAAGATTTCTAAGGTTATGTTTACATGGTCACATAAAAAATATCATTCTATGCTTTACTGTAGAAATGGTGAAAAGAGAGCTTTAGCAGTCATAACGTATAGGGTATACCTATTTCACAACTGAGTAGTCGACCATCTGGGCCTGCTAAGTCTGTGCTGAAGGCCTAGCAATTTTCAAATTGCATTCATTAATAATACTCTAGTTTACTGTTATAATTATCTATCCCATTTTTTCCGATCACTTCCTTCTGTCATTACACTGAAATCCACAATTTCAAGAGCATATGAACAGACAGTAAAGGGAGGGAATGGTTATTATGCAACAACATTTCATTACTCAGTTTGTACTGCAGGCCTATGTACATCATCTCACTCTGGGTTTGTTTACGTAACATTACAGCCATGCTAGAAACCTGAGAAAAGGATAAAATGTTGACTTTGCTCGGGCAGTTCTGCTCGCCCAAAACACAGTCTGCTGTTGCTGACCATTAAACGATTTCAAAGATTTGTCTTGTCTCACAGTACCATTGCTTTTATAAAAAGCTGTTACATGAGTAAAAAAAGGGCAGGTTATGTAAGAAGCTGCTTCAAAACAACCTAGCTAGCAAAACCTAAATCATGGATTTCCTCTGCCCTTTTCTTCTCAAAAGGTAAAAGCACAAGAACATGACTTCATCTACAACAATGTGCTACCTGGCTCATGATACACAAGTCAGGACAGAGAGTAACCTCAAATTAAGATATATTTGCATACTAGTTTTTCTTTTCTCATACACCAGTGACTAGTTAGCTAACATTGCATGACTTTTTTTTTAACTGCATATCACAAGGCTAGCCTGGGTTTCAAATGCAATTTGATGCCCATATTTCCAAAAAAAAAAAAAAAAAAACAATCTTCAGCTAATTTGAAGATACTTCTACAAGAGGATAAACTTTAAGACTTAAAATAAAATTATTAAAAGAGATAACACCACTTAGTTGTTTCACATGTACACATTTACAACTACAAAGTTTACATACACACTGGCTAAAGACATTCAAACAAACTTTTTCACAACTGCACACTTTGTTGTTACCATACATTTACCTTTACAGTCCCTTATGGAAATATTGGAATAGCAAGGTCAATTCTTTTGTTTTTGATATACACTGAAGACATATGGGTTTTAGATCAAAAGATGAATGAGACGACAGATCAGAATTTCAGCTTTCATTTTCTGATATTTACATACAGATGTGTTAACTCAGAACATGGCAACTTTGGTGACAGAGTCTGCTAGTCAAAAGCTATTGAACAGTTACTGACATTTGTACACAATATGGGTGCTACATATTAATCAGACAGCAGAAGGCAGCGTTTTTACTTCGGCAGCTATATCTTCCTAAACCCCAATAGTATGGAAAACGTTGACATTTGTACAAATAAACAAGTAGGAGGCAGAGCTTGCTTCACTCAAGCACCTTAATGTTACAAATGATTCAACAATTTTTTACAAAATTTTCTAGCCTCATTCAGGACATGTTTGTGTGCAAATGTGTTAAATCTGGGGAGAAATTATTAAATGGTTCAACTCTGACAATTAAACAACATTGCAAGTACAATTTATATTAGAAATTGAAATACTTGACTTTGATTTTAAACTTTTTTACTGCACATCCCTTCCTTAATATACAAAGGTCAAATGTTTAATATGTATGTACTTAGGCATACAAAATTTTTGCACATGGCTGCTCAACAGTTATGAATTAGGTTTTTCATAAACTCAGCCTCCCTATCAAATATCTTCTGTCTGTGAAAAAGGCTCAGTCTTGGTTCTTCAGGCATAATTGGGCATCACTGGGACTTTAGCTGCCTGACATTTAATCAGTCATTTTCTGAATGGGCCAGACTTCAAATATTTGTTCACAATAACACTCAGCTTTGCATGAGTGTCGAATTATTAAAGATGGCAACATTCTGTGCACTACATTTATATTTGAAATTCAAATAACTGGCGTGAAAATATTCATAGCAGTTTGTTCTTAATAATTCTGTCAGTTTTACTTTCCATGACATTCACAAAGCTGCATTTCACACACTCATACAATATAAGACTTGGAAATGGCTGTGGTGGTGCATTTGGGCCTCCAGAGGAAGCTCTAAGACCAAAAACACTCAAATAAATATGCTCCTGTATGCTTACTGTATGCCATGCCTCATACTTTTGCATCACAAATGCTTACAGCAATATTCCAAAATAGTGGAAGTAATCCCCATAGGAGTGGAGGCTTTTATTGGAGCAAAAAGGAGACCAACTCCATATTAATGCCATAGCTTCAGAATAGAATGTTCAACAAGAACGTGTCATGGTCAGGTGTCCGCATACTTTTGGCCATGTAGTCTAGCAATTTCCCATGTGTACACTTGATCTGGATTTTAGTGTACTGCATCTCTGTACTAATCTTCAAGTGGTTTTCTTACGATCACTAGGCTACTTCAAAATCATGGCCACCATCAGCCAATCAAATGTCAGAGGAATTACACATCACAAACTTAATAAGCATGTTAATATATACATTAAGCATAGGGGCGCTATTTGTTGCATGAAGCCCACAGACTGGCCTTAGGGCCACATTTATTTACCGTAATTGTACTGACCTGTATTGCATTTACTAAGTACTATAGAAACAACACCATGTAAGTGTGTGTATAAAATGTACCTTATGGCCCAGTGGAGCGGTGTAGAGTTTAAATCTCCACCCAACTGATCCACAACTGCACCTTTAGATATATAATACCTGTAACACACAGATCCGAAACATAATGCAGGGCTTTCATTAACAATGTTCACATGTAAAATTTTCACTGAATAAATTCATTCTGATTGCAGATTCCTAATGCTCTGTTTACACAGTACGTGTCTTAAACTGGACAATTTTACTTATATACTTATAACATCCAATGTTATACATGTGATGGTACTGTGCCTTAGAATGTGTGTGCAAAGAAAACTCATCCAAGTATGATTTTCAATGGATGAAGAAAGTAAACACTATATACAGGAGGTATACTATATACTATATAATATATACTATACCCCGTATAGGGTATAATATATACTATACCCCGTACACTATATATATAGTGTGTTGAAAATAACACACACAAACGTGTGTGTGTGTGTATATATATATATATACAGGGGTTAGACAATGAAACTGAAACACCTGGTTTTAGACCACAATAATTTATTAGTATGG
>JAOVVH010000004.1:26015814-26027709 GCA_028566435.1 Scorpiodoras heckelii
ACATTTTTAAATAATGAAACACCACCGAATTAAAAGGTGTCCAAACTTTTGACTGGTACTGTATGTAGACAAATGTATTAACTAGTGTTTGGTAAGAAATAACTTTGGTGCATTTTGTAAGGTTTTCCTCAGTCATGAATTGGTCCAAGTTAAACCTGCTTGGTGAGATTGACCCCATCTGTACTGCTCTTTTATCTAAATCGAGGGCTCCTCAGCTCACTACACCATCCAGTTTAGTATATTGTAATGAAAAGTTGCATGCATGAAGGTGTGGTTCAGGAGCACTAACCAGGAGGAGCTGCAGAAGGTTTTACACTGCTGGTAGCAGCAGGTGCCGCTTTACTCGGCGCTGCAGGTTTGGCAGGCATGGCAGATCTCGCCTTTTCCAACAAGCTGATCAACTGATCTTTCGATGCCGGCTACAGAAGAGAAACACAAAGTGTTAACAGGATTCGACATTGTATATGTAGTTAATGCAGTGCTACACTTCAGGATCCACGTGTACCTTCAGCTTAGCAGCCGCTTTGTTCATCTTGTCATAACCCAGGTGCATCATAAACACTGGAAGGGCATCTTGGGCTTTTTTCCTCACATCTGCGTTACGATCCTCCAAGCAGGAATAGAGATGAGGAACACAGAGTGCAAGGTCCGAGGGAGCTGAGCGCAAAGCGGGGAGTTTTTCAGCCAGCCAACCTAACAGCTAGACAAAACACAGGAAATGCAAAGAACCGATCAGACGTCTTCAAGAGACAAGATTCACACAGGTATTAGAAGCGGAAGCTGTCCAAACGTGAAATAATTATAACGTGATAAATGGACTGTTCATGTTTTAGTTAACTTCTTACATATAGCAGGTTTACAGTCAGTCAGTTTCCAAAGAAAGTCACGGAAACCAGACATATGGATAAACAAGCGCACGAACCTCTTGTCTGAGGAACGGATTTTCCTTCTTCAGCTCCTCGGCCATGTCCTCCCCTTCCAACCAGTCCTTCATCCCGGTTTGATCCACCCATCCGTTCAGAGTAGCCAACCCTGCTGCACGCACTGCATTCTGGGAAGGATATGATGGATTACATCAATACGTTGAGATAGCACGTCACCATTGTTTCTTTAACACCTTAAAAAGCTCAGTTTTTTACTTCTTTACATCAGGACAGAGGTGCATGGAAAGGTTTAAAAAGCTATCATTAACGAATAGGAAATGTATTCAGCACTTCTGTAGCTCACCTTGCTGTCAGTGAGTACAGTGATGATCGGGAAGCCAAGACCTTTAACATGCTGCTTTATGGCAGGACCCATTGCTGTGGCAATCTGTTGTAGGATGGAGAGAGTCTGCTGGACCTAAGAAACACACACAAAATAAAGTTCTGTTAAGAAACACAAACCTCGATTCTTTTTTACATTTGCAGCATTCACCTTTTCAGACCTCGAGCGTTGAGGGGAAATGTGCATTAAAACCAGGAAATGAATGAATGAATCTCACCAGTATTTTGTTGGAGTCTGTAAGACGAGCCTTTAGTGCTGGAGGAAGTTCCCCGATGTTGGGTTTGATGAATTTAGCCTCGGAAATGACAGCGGTTACTTCCTCCAGTCCCTCTTTCCTCAACTTCCAGTTCTTGTCACCGATTTTCGACACCATGTCCGAGGTGATTTTGTCGCTGTAAACATTAAGATAAAAAAAACAAAGGCTGAATGAATGAACGTCTCCAAAGCCTCAGGCTTTATACAACGTACGAATCTGAATCCAGGGAAAAGAAGCGGCCCAACGACTAAATCACCCATGGGACTTACTACCAAGAGTGTGTATTCCAGTCGAGTATGCTTATTAGCTCAAAGCACAAGGGATAAACACACACACACAGTGTACCAAATATCAGGTGTAAAAGAAAGCTGAAGAAATATTATTTATCCCCTGAACAGAAGGGCACTGCAGGCAGTAAAGTAAAAAGTTCAAAAAGTCTACAGAGGACTGGGCTTCACCTGATGTCCGCACGAGGCAGAAGATCCACAACGTCTGCACCTCCGTCATTTTCTTCCTCTTTATCACACTCTTCCTCTCCTTCTGCCCCATTCGTTTTTGATAAACCTCTTGTAGGAGGAGGAGGACTTTGGCCCTTCATCTGATAACACAAAAGCAAGTCATAGAAGACATCCTAAATCTTTAACCATTTAATTTATATTTCCTGGAAACTTCTCTAAAACGTTTCTTTAATCTACTATATTAACGTGTTACTCGTAGCCTTACACGTTAATTACATGTTCATCGTCTTACTGCAGCTAGGACTCAAACCTCACAGACCTTTTCGAACTCTGTGTCTATTTGTGACAGGAGCGCAGCTTTCTCGTCCTCGAAAAACATGCGGAGAGGAGCGCCCATGTACAGGTACATCACCGACAGGAGAGAGATGGCGGCAGTTCTCACAGCCTAAGCAGGACAGACACACAAATTAACATGTGAACAGACTACACGTATAAACTACTACACATTACGCAGGGAGGCTATTTAATATGTAACACGCCACCATTAATCACCTGATTACACACAAGAGAATAAGAGAGGTAGAAGAGAATCGTGTTCTTATTCATCATTAAAATCTAAATGACAGAATTGAGTATATAATATAAATATTCAGAAGAAACACTCACTGGATTTGTAGCAGCCAAAGCCGTCTTCACATTATTAATAAATGCCTTTACATTTATTCTGGAGACATGGGGAAAAAAAGAAAAAAAATGAAAGAAAAACATTTTAATTTCCATTTCTCACACCACTGTTACACTTAATATATTGACAAACTCGACTTTTACACAATGAACTTCGAATTATAGGGTTAGAAATCATCTAAAAGCACAGTGATCAATGTCCAAACAGCTGTCCAGATGTTTATATTTGACCCACCCTGCAAACCCAAACTCCTTTATAGCACCAGAAAGCCAGTTCAGAGCTTCAGCCTGGTTCTTCGGGTTCTTCTGTGCAAAGGCCATGGATACAACCTGAAATTTAAAAACAATATTGTCTCAACAGGATGTGGTGAACAAACAAAAACAAATCTGATCTGCATTCAGATCACGCTACACGTATTACACACACACACAAGCACAAACCTGTTCTGCGGTCCAGGGAAGAGCGCAGGCTTCAGCGATAGCCGTCAGAGCCTCTTTAGCCCTCACGCCACACTTCACGTCTCCGCTTTTATCCACCACGGCTTCCAGCACAGCCAGGGCGGATGTTCTGGAGAAGAACGCGCCTCTCTGAGCCGTGGAAGAAACAACCTGCAGCTTCAGCTGCATCACCTAAAAACACAAACATTACCAGAGCGCTCAGAAGAACGCATAGCAGACAAAAAACCTCACTGCTCCACTTAATACCTCCAATTTCCCACTAATAAGATGGCTTGCAACTATTTTTATAGCCAGATTGGTCCGTTCCCCCTACAATTATATCGAACAAATATCTATCTGAAGAAAATGAAAGGTTACCTGGAAGTTTGTCTCTTTCCAGCCGGGTTTCTTGGCCAGCATCCGGACGAGAGCCTGGCACGGCATCTCTTTACCATCCATCAGCTCTATGGCCTGGAAATTAAACAGCTGGGTGATTTTACATTCACACATTAACCAAATTTCCAAAGAGCACTGGAATTAAATAGCAAATTATCAACTTAAGACTGAATTATAATAAAGAAATGGCTGTATTACAAGCATGACTCTGTATACACTGCACTTAACCTCAATTAAACCTCACTCATAACATTAACACAATCATTTAAGAGTATTATGTACGAGTGTGTGTGCTGCTCTTATTCTCAGGTTGAAGTGTCAGAATAAATGACTAGGGATGTTACCGAGTAGCTTTAATAGACACACACTGGCCCTGAATGTGATACCTTAAGAAACTCCTCCATTGCAGCAACCCTTTCCTTCCAGTTTGCACTTTCCAACATCTGCATACAGGAAGCTGGGAGAACTGCAGCGGCTTTCTCTTCACACACGTCGGGCTGGGCAAAATAAAACGTCATTCCATAAACGCATCATGCAACAACAACAACAGCAACAAACCCCACACAGAATGGAGGTTTATGTACCGAGAGCTCGGCTTCCGTCGCATCCCTGCTGTCGGGTTTCTTGGCTTTGGCAGGAGCAGATGTGCCTTTGGGGGCAGAGGGTTTTCCCTTCTTGTTGGCAGCAGACGGCTGTTAAACAAAACATTAACAAACGTCGTCTTCGTCCTGGAGTGAACCTCGACCTTTCTTTACAACTCGTTTCTTTTATTCTCAACATCAAATTTGCCTTCCAGCCTTGTCAACTTCGATTTAAGTCAACTTCGATTTTTTTTTAGAAAGGAAATGCATCATTACCTTCGCAGCACTGGCTGCAGGTGTTTTCTTGGCAGGGGCAGACGGTTTAGCTGGAGCCGCCGCTGCAGGCTCGACTTTCGGTGCCGTTTTCTCCTTCACCTGGCCTGCACCTTTCGTTCCTCCGGGCAGCTCCACTTTCTCAGCACACTCCTTAATCTAAGAAAGACATGAAAACTTCGATTAAGCATAAAGCCTTAAATCTGGTAAACTTTCCAGAAGTCATTTGCATAAATCATGCAAAACAAGGACGCTCACGTTTCCAAAACATTAACTAAAATAACGTTAAATAATGCATTGTTTCTTGGGTGCACCTTGTCAACTTTTAGTTTATCCACATCGGCCAGGAAAGGGTTAACGGCCCTCTCACCGAGCACTTTGAGCGCCGTTCCCAAAGCTTCAAAGGCTGCGTCTCGAACCTCAGGAGCAGAATCGTTCACTTGCTACAAGAAATGAGGAAAACGGTCATCATTTACAGTCGGTTGTTCAGGATATTCAGCCGCAGAATAATACTAGTTGTGGTTATATTTTTGTCATCTCCATGATTCTGGCTCTGCAATGTCCTAATAAGTGTTGAACAGGCTTCACGGTGGGTCTGGTGTCTTACCTTTAGCAGTGCAGCACAGAACGGTTTGAGAAGGTTTTTAGGCAGCGTGCTGGGAGTACAATGGCGGAAACTTCTGGCGAGGAACAGCGAAGCCTGCTGCTTGATTGACGGGTTTTTGTTGTCCATCACGCCCAACACATCCTCGCTGACTCTTTCAAGAGTCGTCTGAAAGAAATCAGTTTCCACAGCATACTGTAGCTACAAAAGGGCATGACATTTTGAAAAAGGCAGTTCCTATTTATAGCTAATAAACGAACCCAATATTTTGACCTCGAGGGTAATTATTAACATGCCATCATTTTACTTTCAGATCTCTCAATTAAAGTATTTTTGAAGACACTCACAGAAAGAAACACTGCATCTAATGCTTCCTGTAGGGCCTGAACCACCTGAGCCTTCTTCTCCTTGAACTTCTCCAAAATGGTGGGCACCAACTACACACACAAATTTCCAAAAATAAGAACAAGAGACCGTAAACAGCAGCCGGCTCACATTTGATATGAGGACTCACATGACCAGCGTAGGTGCCAAATTTCTTCCGGAGGCCAGAAGCAAGTCCAGCTACACATTTAGCGGCGAGAGCCACCAACATCACGTTTGTGTCCTTTCCGATGACCTGGAAGAAAAGGCAATTGATAAAGGAACCACAGAGGTATAATATACATACATACAAGGAGTACAGAAGGAACTCTAATATATACCAATCTGCCATAACATTAAAACCACCTGCCTAATGTGCAGGTCATCCTTGTACCACCAAAACAGTTTGGACTCCACAAGAGCTCTGAAAGTGTGCTGTTTTATGTGACACCAACACATTATCAGCAGATACACTGTGATACTCATCCCGTTCAGTTTGTACCTTGTTGAGAGCTTTGACAACATCTCCATACTCCCCAATCTCTAGTTTTGGGTTTTTGGTTAAAGTTTCCAGAGCTTCCAACGCCTCCTTCCTCTCCTGCCATTTCTTCGCCTCCTGCATAAAGGAATATTCATTCAGACAGTCTGCTCACATCTTAAGGCTTTTCATTTTCAGAAAATGGGAAAAAAAACGCATACAGACAATTTCTATACTGCAATCAACTTTAGCCTGAAAGATCTGCATTCAGTATCGGCATGTGCTGATGATTCAAGGAAACAGCAGGAGAAAGATCTTCTTACAATCTTCTCGTAGAAGGCTTTAGGTAATTTAGAGAGGATTTCCACTGCTTCCAGCAGCTCATAAGCGTCTACGGCAGGAGCTGCTTCCTCCACGTCACCTGTGAGGTGAGATGTAAGAAAAACGGGCCATTTCCGTTTATTCATATCCAAAAAGTGCCATAAGTGCGCATTATATAATCAGTTTAATTCTCTCCTAATTGCAGACATATTAAGAAGAACTGAAGCAGCACTACTGCCTACATAAAGAACACTCAAGTACCATCTCCTTCCTCTTCTCCATCAGCTTCATTCTGCTGCTGCTGCTGCTCAAACTTGGCCCGGAGGTCCTGCTGTGATCGCAGGAACCGACTCTGTCGAGGTGCGGACGCCTTCGCCCACTCCTCCTCCAGCTCCTTCAGCTGGAACACAGTCAAATAAACGAGTCGCTGTAAAAAAATAAAACGGAGAAGCGTCTCTGGAGACAGACGCAAGACTCAAGACTCTGCCTCACCAGGACGGAGTTAATATTCTGAAGCGGAGGACGCAGTGCGTCTCGGATCCATCTGTAAACCTCAACAGCCAGCAGTTTGGCCTCGTCCCGAATCGCCTTCTCTCGGGACTCGAAGAGCTTCGGCAGCACCTTCACGACCGGCTTCAGGCTGATGACCTTCGCTCCGAATTCACTGAAGACAAACAGGAGAACCGAGGAACGGCTGCTCACACGTTCAACTACTGAAAACGTACCGTCGGCTAAAAGTCATAAAAGCAGTCAACACGAGCAAGGATGAGAAATCTAAAGCTTAAAGAACATTGCACTTTGGATTACGAGATAAAAATGGTGGTTGCTTCTTCCTGAACTTTCAAAGAACATTCAGTTTCAACCAAGAGCCCTGCTTTGACACTTACCGTCTTTCGTCTGTTGGCTGGCAGGCTATTGAAACAAAAGAAAACAAGCACACGTGGTCCTGCTAGTTGATACGACTTTGTGCACACAACTGTTTATTAATGAACTGAATTGAGGACCAGTGCAAAGCTTTGTATTGTCTAGTAACCCCAAGAACCCTGAACATTTTTCACCTCCATTACAACACCGACATGCTTTTACATCCTTTGCTTCTACTTTATTTTGCACGAAATGAGTCCAGTTTGGCATCACCGCAGCTTCTCTGTAACCAGGAACACATGAACCTGGATGTTAAGTGTCAAGTTAAGATCCCAAAGACAGACATGTCATTTCCTTTTTATTACTCTGTACTTTTTGGCAAGAACACCGGGGATAAAATACTTTCTGTCCTCCTAATTTGGATCCAGCAGGTCAGGAGTTAAAAACCCTAATGCTGTTGTGGTTCTAGAGAAACTGGACTGTGTGTGTGTGTGTGTGTGTGTGTGTGTGTGAGAGAGAGGGAGATCCTCTGTACAGTCTTATGCCCACAGACATTTTGTTTCACTCTGAACAATCTCGGCATTTCTCATTAAATGTAATTTCTTCTACAACTACACCATCTTGCCACTTGACTCCAAGTTTTTCCCCCCATATGGGTACTTTATAAGAATCCATTCCAGTACAGACTAGATCTGATTGGGATTCTCTTCCTGGTCACCAACCTGCGTTTATCACTCACTCACCTCACCGCCAGCTTTAACACTTCCACACAGGCAAGTGCGATTTTCGGGTTTTTATTATCGATTCCTTTGAGAAGTTCCTCCTGAACCGCGTCTCCTTTCTCAATCTCTATGTACATCAGGCAGATGTCCGAGCCGAGCTCTTTAGCGCGTGCTTTCGGCTGGTTAAAGACTTTACACACCACGCTGGACACAACCTCTCCAACCGTCCTACAAGCAGGAAACACAAAAGGTTACTGTAGAGCTTTACCACTACATCACACTTAACATCACATCACACGTTTTCAGATTACAGCTAATTAAGGAACTTCTGCCCCTCGCTAGCTTTATCCTGACGTATGTACAAGTCATTTTTTCAGGAGCATTTAAGTAAGAAATTTAACATGGATGAACAAAACATCCTCATACGAGAGCCTTGAGACTGACTCACTCGCTCATATAAACCTCAACTTATTATCTGTAAATAATAGGTGCAGATTTCAAATAACTCATCATCTTAACCCCGCCACCTCATTACCTGCCACGTCTAAGTATTTTCTTTTCACCTTAACTAATTTGTCGTTTATTTGTCTGGTTCTAGCCTTGTCAGGTGCTCTTACGCTGCTATATAGGATTCTTCATTAGTCTAGACGAGAGTCAAAATAACTTCCACTTCTGATAAATTTCTACCTGGTGTCAAACTCGATACGAAGGGTGCGTGAAACGAATGTAAATCAAATCGACATGACCACGGTGGACGGTTCGCCATTACCTAGATGCGACGTGAGCGTTCTCGACAAAAGCTAGAGCCGCCTCGAGGCCTTTAAGCTGTGCCACAGCGTTCGAGTCGCTCACAAACTTCTTGATCAGTCCCTGGTATTTGCCCCAGTCTGGACTCTTCTCATCCGTAATCCTCTGAAAGCTCTGGAGGGCCTCCGTGTAGCCGTTTAACCTGGCTTTCCAAACCTGGGTGTGAAAATTCAGACCATGTTGTAGGCATGAGCTCGGGTTCAACGGTGCAAAAGCCAAAATGTAAACCTGGTCCTCCAGGAACAAAAAGGTGTGAAGAAATGCAGAGGGAAATGATTTGATTGTGAACGAAGATGATGATGATGATGATTATTATTACCTTATGTTCACATTTCTGGTCTGTAGGAAGCTTCATCCACTCGCTGTCGTCTCCCATGATGGTCTCTGATACGAGCGTCAGTTAGAAGAACCTGCTGAATTTAGACTGTAACAAAAAAACAAAACAAGGTTATTAATAATATACGTTTAAGCCAGTTTTAACTTCATGAAACCCCATTAACACTTCCTGGGGTGTGTTTAATAGTGTCTTCAATAGCAAGAGGTCATTAAACCTCCAGCTTTTATTCATCCACTCAGGTTTTTCTTAGTTTTTAAGACAGTCTAGAAGAATTAGGAGATGAAACTCACATGCACAAAGGAGCTTTAGTTTAGTTGAGTTTAGTTTAGTTGAGCTGGACTTTAGAAAGAGTTACAAGTTGACTATTTGGGGAAAAATGAACAGCTGAACTAGCTACATCTCTGTGACGTGTTGGTTAAACAGACAAACCATAAAGAAAGGTCTGGATTATTCTTAAGTTTAAATAACAGTCTGGTGGTCTGACAGTTCATTACTGGGAGCTGTGGAGGAACTGGGACACGGTCAGAACAGAGCATTCACACCCTGCAGCTTAACACACAGAAGATATAAGACCAGGACTAACGAGTTTAACTAACCAGACAATCAGAGACGCAGTTTTTCGAGGTACTAATCCCTAAACCAGTGCACATATTAATCCCAGACTACACACACGCGCAATGCGAACCTCAGACCAGAAGAACAACCCGTAGACCAAACAAACAAACTGACTTACTCCACTTCTCCTACACCGAGTCTTCAATTAAAGAGTTGAAACCTGAAACGCGATTAAGTCTCAAGTCCTCAGTTCACCAGCGGTTTAACGCCAGCGGTTTAAGCCCAGCGCGGTACTCGGAGCTCTCGGGTCGGGATTAACACGGAGCAGCTGAGACTACGTTTAAAATTCATGCCCAACAGAAATCCCGATTCTGATTGGCTAGCTCATGCGAGCGGCGCTTCTGATTGGTCCGATCACGTGCTCGCAAAAGGGGGACTTGATAGGTCAGTTCAAACGCGCTCGATGATCACATGGTACACTAGGGCGGATGTGCATTTTGTTTTGTTTTTTACAATTTTATTCATTCAAAGTTTATTATTGTTGCTGATGTTTTAAAGTATAATATCTATAGATAGATTCTTACGCCCGAAATGTTTTAGACACGTTTTTACATTGTAATGTACAATCCAAAATAAATAAATGAAACACATAACGACTTTAAAGTAACATCCAGACATTAGGCTTGTTCGCAGCCTGGCTCGGTCACGCCGGTATGTGCCGTTATAATCTCGCGAGACTTCCTGTCCACGGCTTGATGACGACATAACTTAATCCTGATTGGCTAGAAGCTCCACCGACACCTGTGACTTTTGTTTCTTTTCATTATAAAATATAAATAACATTTTTAATTTAATATGTTTGTAGAATTTGTGATGGAATTTGTCTGATTTCTCATTTTGTTTATATAAAGCACTCTGCATTGCTTTTGTATCTTATTTCTTAACGTTTTTTTAAATAACACTATATTACTATTGCACTTCGATTTCTTTTTCTTTCTTCTTTGTAAACATTGTTTTTAAAATGCTAACTAAAGAAAGATTATTATTATCATTTTTAAAGGAAAAATGCTAACTAAAGAATTATTATTATTATTATTATTATTATGATTATTTAGTTCACAGTTTTCCTTTAAAATAATAATAATAATAATAATAATAATATTTCTTTAGTTTGCATTTTTCCTTTAAAATAATAATAATAGTAATAGTAATAATAATAATAATAATAATAATAATAATAATTATTATTATTATTATCATTATTATTAATAATAATAATAATAATAATAATAATGATGATGATGATGATGATGATGATGATAATAATAATAATAATAATAATAATATAATAATAATAATAATAATAATAATAACGCCCGGTGAGGCTTGGAAGATTAACAAATTGTGCATTGAATTACCAAGGTTATGCATTTGGTTTTATTATGCAAAGTACCCACACTTTAAAGCCCCGACATTATTTACTCAAGAGTTTAGAAAGACGTTCAAAAAGTCAAAAAATTCAATAACCAACAAATATGTTAGATATGCAGTTAAAGTCAATCCGCATGAATATTATTTTTAATGATTATAACTACCGACATTGACATTTCTGTCCACCAAAATCCAAAGGTGCTAAGAACCAAAATCCTGCTCGGTGCCAGTGCACAGCTTTCTCAAACCAAAGTGTAACAAATGAAGTGGGGACTAAAAAATGTACCTTTAGGCTTCTGTGTCCACACGAGCGCAGGCGGCACAAGTTCCGCGCAGTCGGAGTCGGAGTCGGTTTACATCGTCCTAATCCGGTGTCTTTAACAGCAGCGCAGTTCAACCGAGAGGAAAGTCGTGGCTCTTCTCGCTCGTCCTCCACGTGAATCTAGGGCTGGATTCTGACCGTGCGCCCTACCGGCACTGCGCTATAGAGTGCGCGTAACCGCGCGTCGCCAGGTGGCGCGCCGGGCATCGGCCATCCGACAGCTTTAAAGCGTGCGCCCAGGGCTGCAAGTGCACCGGTGGAGAGCTGCAGAGATTCAAAACACGCGTTTATTTTGGGAGTTACTATAGTGACTCGGTCACTTCCGATTACATGCAGGAGAGCACCTGTGCCACCCGTGGCAACTATGTATGGTAATTATATGGCGACCGTTATAAACCATTATAAACACCGTTTTTTCTGGAATCGTCCCAAATCATATAACTGTGTAGTAGTCACACCAACTGTTTCTGTTTGCTCTAAACGTCTGACTGATTTCAATCATAATTAGCTTTAACAATTACATATAGGACCAGAACAGATCAGGTGCTATATGGGTGATGGATCATTCTCAGCACTGCAGTGACACTGGTGTGGTGGTCGTGATGGTGTGTTAGTGTGTGTGTTGTACTGGTGTTAGTGGATCAGACACAGCAGTGCTGCTAGAGTTTTTAAACACCTCAGTGTCACTGCTGGACTGAAAATAGTCCACCGACCAAAAATGTCCAGTCACCAGCATCCT
>JAOVVH010000004.1:26090475-26102387 GCA_028566435.1 Scorpiodoras heckelii
GTTACAGTGTTACAGCATGCCAGTGTTACAGCGTCACGGGGTTACGGTGTTACATCATCACAGTGTCACAAGGTTACAGTGTTACAGCATGCCAGTGTTACAGCGTCACGGGGTTACGGTGTTACATCATCACAGTGTCACAAGGTTACAGTGTTACAGCGTCACATCATCACAGTGTCACAAGGTTACAGTGTTACACAGTTACAGCGTCACGGGGTTACGGTGTTACAGTGTCACAGGGTTACAGTGTTACATCATCACAGTGTCACAGAGTTACAGTGTTACAGAATGCCAGTGTTACAGCGTCACAGTGTTACAGCATGCCAGTGTTATAGTGTTACAGCATGCCAGTGTTGCAGCGTTACAGTGTTACAGCATCACAGTGTTACAGCATGCCAGTGTTACCGTGTCACGGGGTTACGGTGTTACATCATCACAGTGTCACAAGGTTACAGTGTTACAGCGTCACAGGGTTACAGTGTTACAGCATCACAGTTACAGCATGCCAGTGTTACAGCGTCACGGGGTTACGGTGTTACAGCGTCACGGGGTTACAGTGTTACATCATCACAGTGTCACAAAGTTACAGTGTTACAGAATGCCAGTGTTACAGTGTTACAGCGTCACAGTGTTACAGCATGCCAGTGTTACCGTGTCACGGGGTTACGGTGTTACATCATCACAGTGTCACAAGGTTACAGTGTTACAACATGCCAGTGTTACAGCGTTACAGCATCACAGTGTTACAGTTCCAGCTGTAACCTGCTGAAGGATGTGAGTGTTGGTACTCAGAGATTTCCTGGGAAGGAGTCATGCATGGAAAGATCATCACAGACACTTAGACTTTCAGAGAGAGAGAGAGAGAGAGAGAGAGAGAGAGAGAGAGAGAGGTGAAGCCCCGTGTGCACGGGTCCTGGAGTGAAACAGTGGCTCACAGCACCTGAAACACCGCGTGTGTTTGGGAAGTGCAGCTGTGTGTGTGTGTGTGTGTGTGTGTGTGTGTGTGTGTGTAACATGGACGCGTTTAAATGCAACACTGATGCCACTTATGTACACAATGTTTGTGTGTAAACCCACACACACACACCCCTGTAAGATAAACATGTTTAAGAAGCAGGAGAAGGAGAAACACTCACCCTGCGCGCAGAGCCACAAAGTTAGAAGAAGCCCAGAGAGAAGTGGAAGCTTCATGGTAATCAAGGCTCCACAATCTCCGCCTGTTTCCCCGCGAGTTGAAGCTTAGTATAAAGTTATACTAGGGACACATACACGTAATGACTGTGTAAATCCTCTAAACAGGACAGAAAGCAGACGCAGAAGTCATTTCGGAGCGCGGTGTTTGTGCTGAATGTCCCCCGGCGGACTGTGAGGCGCAGCGCCGCGGACAGGAGTCGAGCTGAACTGAAGCGGAGAAAAGTGCAGCAGCTGAGCCGAGCGGCGGACCGTACCAACTCCCTCCGACACGGCGGGGGACGTCTTACTGACAAACACTGAAAGAGCAGATTTACTGAGCACCGGGTTACGTAACACAGTCTGGTAACATGACCGTGATGTGAAACTCAGCTACAGCGAAATGCATGCTGAGAAATATTTCACACTTTAATACACAGTCAAGTAATACATCAGAATAGTGCACACCTAAAAAAATGGATCATGGTGACGTCCATGGGGTAGAAAACTTAACATCTACAATGTTAATAAGTGAAAAGTTTTAACCGGATGTTAAAGAGTGGCTGAATGATCTGTGGTTATTGTTTAGTAACATCACATAAAACTAAAGTGTATCCCACGAGCACTTAACACTTTCCCACTTAACACAAGGCTGGAAATTAGCATCCAAATAACACACTCCATCTTTCAACTTTACAAAACTTCATAAAAACAATCTTTATAAAAATGTTAAAGAACAAAACTCTACCTGAGCCTGTGCATTACTGCAATATAATGTTGCTAGAAATAACGTGTTGTTAATCAGTTATTTTGCACTATATAAGCAAAAGGATTATTGTGTATAATGTCGTTTTTCTGTTTGTTTGTCCGTTCATGCTCCTCTTTTCTGTGTCAGGAGACGAGATGTTTCACTACTCCTACATGTGACAAGACAAGAGTTAGTGAAGAGCAGACATCTGTCACCTGGCTACGGATTCGGGAAGCGAGACTTATTCTGGGAGACAAAAACAAAAGATCACAAGATGAGCTAGAGCTGTCTGATTAAGGAATTATGTCTGGTTGATATACAAATAGCTTCTAAGAGCACATGGAACCATTTCCAAGTATTGTATTTTGTTTAATCAATAGTATCATTATGTTTTTATCACTATGTGTGCCATATTATACATTATTGGTTCTACCATAATATCAGAATCAGAATCAGAATCAATAAAGTATTCTGATTCTGATATTATGGTAGAACCAATAATGTATAATCAGATGACATGACATATCATCTGACATATCATCTGATCATCTGATCATCTGACATGTTTGTCATTTCTGGGTGAAGACCACTGTATAAAAGGCACACCCACATGATGCTTCTTTGAACTTCCCTGTTTGCGTGCAGGATTGTGCTTCCTAATCTTGCAAGAACTGCTCAGAACTGCTCTTGCGTGATTGTTTAAATATTTTGATGTTGGATTTTTCTGACAAATCTTTACCTTTGAGTTTATTAGTTTGCAAAATATTTCCTAAGGTTGTTTTTTTTTTTTTTTTTTTTTACCAACAAAAATCTGTAAAACTATTCCAGAAACGTACGTTTCTTTAAATTCAAGTTCATGCATCCTCTATAACATTCTGTCTCATACTTTTAGGATGCAGAACTACTATATCCGTGACATCCGTGTGCTGTGTAAAATTCTGAACGTGACACGTGAAATAACCGGAAGTCGTGAGATGTGAGATTGCAGATCACGCCATCATTCTGCACTGTGACGTCACAGTGGCGAACGCTAAACACGTTCGACACGTGACATGAATTTCGTCACTCATCTAAAGAGCGTTATGAAGTCTAGTAGATATAACGAGGGCCGGAACTTAACGTGCACTGACTATACTTAATCTATAGTCCTGAACATTTCAACGTCACCTAAAGACAAATGAAAAGAAAAACAATGTGAAGTAATAAAGCTACTACGAGCCACCAGGGCAGATTCATTGTGACAGACGCTACATGTCTCTGGAGCTGTACTGGACAAATAGACAGCAATCTTCCTAAAGATCGTTCTATCTGTTAGCGTTTTGATGATGGATGTGGATCTCCCACTGGTCTTCAAAAGGGTTGAGGTGTGCTAAACGTGAGACGTAGTTGTACTGTATTGGTGTGCATTAAGGGAAAAGAGACCCAAGTCATGCCAAGAGTAAAAAATCTGCAGCGGTCATCCAGACCAAATATGGTTGAGTTTAAGAGTTTAAGAGGTTCATTATTGTAAGCAGCCTCTGAATCTGCCGTGATGCTATGATTTGGGACCCCAGTGTCCCTGACTGTAAGTTAGCTATGACGTGCTGGCTATCGTGATTGAGATAGAGTCTCATTAAAGCTGAGTTTTGCCTTGGCTCTGGCAGCCGGATTAGAATGGGTTCACGGCCATCGTTCCCCCGGCGGCGTGTGGGCCAGATGAAAGTGGAGACCTGGCCCCGGGCCATCACTCGTTTATTATTTGAGCTAAACGTACTAGCAATTAAAGTTAGAAATATTACACATCAAAAAGATTTACCTGTGCAATTTAAATACCATGATGTAGTACACACTGGAACGGATAAGTGTTTCTCTGTGCTCTTTGTTTCACTTTATTGCGTACATCTTTTTAAACATCGTATTTGCTCTGTAGTATATGATTTTATGATTTTATGATTTTATGCCCCGTACCTAATGTTTTATGATGCATTGTCTGTACTTTATTGCATCTTACTGCTTTTTTCAGTGCTGCTGCTTCGGACAAGTGGCTTTTACAGGTTTTTGTTTGAATTCTAGTAATGTTTCTATAAAAAATAAACTCAAATGAACTCTCCAAGCTTTTATATAAGTTAAGAGCTTCATGAGGACTGGCAGCCAGGATAAAAAATCAATCTCTGAAGCAACCTTTAGTAAAGAATGCAATACAACATGGTATGAAGCAGACCAGCAGGTGCAGATTTGAAGTGCATTTTCTGAGCAGCAGATGAACAAAATGGGCAGTGGTTAAGACATTAGACTACTGATCAGAAGGTCTTGTGTTCAAATCCAAACACCACCAAGCTGCCACTGTTGTTCCCTTGACTCGCAAATGCTCAGCTGTATAACAGATGAGATAAACGGACGTCACTCTAGATAAGGGCGTCTGCCAAATGCTGTAAATGTAAATGTAAAAAAGGTGAGATGCAAAACAAGCATAAAGCTGAAGGCAAGGCTAGATTAAGTAAATGCTAAGCAGGTAATAGTGGGAAGAATCAAAGCAAAAAAGGAAGCGAACAAAAACCTGGAAATGTCACAGACACAATTATGGAGCAAGATGTGACGAAATTACACTGAGAGTCTGGGTTATTTATTTATTAATTTATTATAAAGTGTAAAGAGGTGCAGTTTTGAGTGTAATTAGGAACAGAAGCTGTCTCAAATGGTATCTACTAGCATTTCTGTACCATTTATTACATTATAAAGATAACGTATTAGTTCAAAGTTCAGACTCCATGGAATAACAGTTTATTTGGTTTATAGGAACTTAGTTTAGATTTCTGAGAAGATCTGATTTAATTTATCAGATCATTTATATTATTTCTTTAGATTTATGAATGCCTTCTAAAGTGAAACTTCATAAGTTGGATAAATAACTCAGAGAACCCCTTGACTTTGTTTCATTTCTGTCTGTCCATCAGGACTTGGAGTCACGTGCAGCTCAAGAAGATCTCACCCTCCACCGTCATATCTGCAGTGTCTTCTGGGTAACTTGTATCAAGCAAAAACTCAGGAAAACTGACCAAGCAATGGACAGTGCTTTAGATGGTGACTGGGATCAACCGAGGCACAATTTCATGCTGACAAGGCTGTGTTAAAGGACAATGCTGGAGCACGGATGCTGAAAGTGCGTTCGTACGGAGCGTTATCTTCATCTCTGTCTTTATCTTAGCCTTGGAAGATCCACATCAACAAACAAATTAGTGTGTGGGTCTCTTTAATCTCCTTCAGGTTTTAAATAGAAATGAGAACAGGATATAGCGGGCATTTGAGTGCTCTCCAGTGAGATACAGATTTAGAACAGGAAATAGACACACAAATACATAAATACAACAGTATTATAAATAATGAACATATTAGTGAAAATGGACTGTACGGAGTCTTTATTGCAGAATATGGAATACTATGGAACAGAGATTGTATTAACCAAACACTATTTATCTTCATCTTTGCCTTAACCAGGAAACACTCCATTGAGATGGGGTGCAAGAACAGCATTCGATTTTTTCCTTTAATTTGTCACCCGTCTGTATGTCTGTCCGGGCACCTGGATGTCCGCGGAGTAATCCTTAATCAAACACACTAACGTTTTGAAGCAGACAAAGACATTGCAAGATGGTTTTAAAACAACAAAGCGTTTGATTGCTAATTTATTGTTGTCCTGAAGCAACGTTCTCGCACGGCATGTGGGACATTTTGAAAATTTCAGTCCACTGTGGCCTCTGATAGCTTCATCCCTCACGCTATTTTGAGCGCGCTGTGCAGAACAAGCGCAAAATCTGTCTGTTGGTCCACACAGAAGGTCAGAGAGCAGTTCCACTGTACCATAAAGGTTAACAATCGTGTATGTTCACAAAACTATACCGGGAAAGCTAGTCTAAAAACATACAAAGAGTCGATTTAGGGCATCCATGTTGTGTTATTGAGAACAATAGCACCATAAACCACTGTAAGTAAAAATAGACAGAATGGCATGAAGTAGAGGCTGGGTCTCATTTATTTTTAGACCAGGCTGAAGTTTCACACAGTTGGCAGTCGTGCCAAATGATTACACTTAGTGAAATGCCCCCTAGTTTCCATGTGCATTTGTTTAAGCCTATACTTCATTTACACATCTATAACACGTCGTCATCAGCAGCGACTGAGAAAGCACACGCACTGGGACACCGGAAGAAGTAAACAGAAGAAGTAAACACTACCTGATCAAAGTGCACGAAAAGACAAATTACCCATATATTGTTTTTTTTTTTCATGGTTTGAGTAAATTAGCTGGCCAACAGCTGCTGTGTTGCTTTAACTTATTAACTCTCCCATTCAATACCGCAACCAGTCATGACTGCACCGTAGGCCATTTAAAAACATGGCTTATGGAATGATTTTGGCAGTTAGATTTATTACTGCCAAAAAGCTCCAGATGGAAAAGGGACAACTGATCATCCATTTACAAAACACTTTTGTTTTTAATCCATTATAATGTGAGCCAAAGTGTAATGCAGCAGAGAACGTGGGAGGCAGTTGGACCATCATGAAATGTTAAATTGTTTGAAGAGGCACACACACACACACACACACACACACACACACACACACACACACACACACACACACACACACATACAGTGTCGTATGTAGGCGTTGCTATCTCAAAACCACCAAAAGGCTTCTGTCACTGTGTACAGGCTTTTTTTTTTTACTCTTGACTATATTACTATACTCATGCAGTCAATGAGTGTAAAAGGAAAAAGAGTATTTTTTAAAACTGTACCTGATTAACTTCCTGAAGCATGGGAAATACTTTCATTATTACATTGCATATACTGCTAGTAAAGATAATGAAATGAATATTTACATAGGATCAGTGATGTTTGGTGTTGCTCTGTATGAGTCAAATGTACACTATACGGCCAAACGCATGTGGACAAGTGACCGCAAACCCTGACCTCAACCACACCCTTGGAATGAACTGAAACACTGATTGCACCGCAGGCTTCCTCACCCAACATCAGTGTCTGACCTCACTGACGCGCTTGTAGCTGAATGAACACAGATCCGCACAGCTACCCTAGAAACACCCTAGTGGAAAGACTTCCCATATACGAGTAGAGCTCATTACAACAACAAAGGAGGGACCAACTCTGTGGTAATGCCTGTGGTTTTGGATTAGATGTGTCCACATACTTTAGGCCATATCGTGTGTCTAAGAAGTAACTGAAGCGTATAGTTACCAGTTTTAGTCACAAAGCTCGGTCAGGTTGTCCAGTCTTTCAAACATACCAGGTTCGGTTGTTTCTCACACTGTTATTTATAAGATGTGCAAAAGGACTTCGCATGAGCTTAAAAACGGACATAGAGGCCAAATTCAACCATTCAAATCACTCCTAATGTGTAATACTGCTATTAAACGGAGCTTCCATTAAATCTGTAACTCAAATACAGCAAACTTTACCTGGCTGGTCAGCCGTGTTTAAGGTAAACGATTATTGTGCACGTTAAATGTTTGACCAAACTGTTCCTTTAAACTCAAATCAGCTCCTCAGGTGTGTGTAGTGTGTGTTATATTACAGTGTGTCATCTGCTAGTCACCACCCTGTACCAAGGCTAAAGGTGAAAATATGGTCTTCCATTTTTGTCCTTAATGCCTGAAGGTAAAGCTCAGGTAACTCACTGAGGATCCGATACCTTTCTCTCATCAGTTTCTTTTTATATTGTGAAGTTCAAACATGCCAGGTGTTGGACTCTCTCTCTCTCTCTCTCTCTCTCTCTCTCTCTCTCTCTCTCTCTCTCTCTCTCTCTCTCTCACTTTCTCTGTTCATTTGGTCAGGATAAATATCATTTAAACTCTCAGTTAGTTGCATGTAAAGTAATCGAGTTATTTTACAGAAGGTGCTGTTTTAATGACTTTAAAATAGTTACATAATGAAAATGGCAGCACTTTTGGCTCCAGTGTGCTCGGTGTAACTATTCTAGTCCTGCTGACCAACACGTGCCCTCGATGACACAACTTCATCCAAGAATGATTCATCTGGCTAGGCCTGTGTTTCAAAAAGCAGTGAGGCCTTAAATTACGTTTGGACGCTGTATTCGGGAATAGACGTGTACTGAGGTTATGAATTGAGCCCGAAAGAACAATGTTTTTTTATACTGACTGCTGTTTCTCTTGGTTAAAACCCTGTTATTTTTTCCAGGATGGACCAGCAGTGGAGGTCTATGGACTACAGAAAAGGGAGGACAACACAGGAACAAAATTTATAGTATGAAATTTACATGACCAGCTCAAGTCTTTACCTCATTTTTTTAATCTCCGCCTATTTATCTACAAAACCAGGCAGAAAGGAAATAAAGGTTGGCTACACACGGCTCCCTGTCTTTTTTGACATTTAACTGCATCGAAGTATTGAATGGTGGAGGAGGGAGACATACGCTCTGTTAGTTAAAATGGGCTCATCGTGCATCTGAAATCACTTTGTTATCGACAATATTGATTTTTTTTACCTCAATTACGGCACAAGAAGGAACAAGCCAGATCTATGATGAGTAAATGGATTCAATTGCCTTTTAGGCAGCTGTTGCTTTCATACCATTTATTATCATTTCACACCAATACTACTATAACAGTATGTTATTACTGTATGTTGTATTACCATATACTGCAGATGGTAACATTATGCTATTACTGTATTATTGTGCTGTTGTATATTATTACGTACAGTATCGCATGATTATATTTCAGCATAATAAATATTGTAGTATTGTGACTGCAGTTTGTCTATTGTATTATTGATACTGAATATTGTTTTGCAGGAACATCTTCTAGGTTTTTTATGGCTTATTAGGTCTCAAACATAGGTCCACCCTTTGGGGGGGGGGTACTTTGGCAACAAAGGACCTTCGGAGCAGAAAGAAAGAAGAAAGCCAGAGGTCATGGTCTGGCAGTGAAGAGTCCAGCCTTCATATTCAGCCATCATTGATTCAAAGATCAATACATGTGCATGGTGTGTTGTCATCTCTGATTGATGTGGTTCTTCTTTTCTCCTGGCTGGGTGTTACTTCACCAGCCCTTTAAACGAGCACTGAATTGCTGCATTTATAGAAAGTCGAAATGACAAGCTTCGGCACTAACAGAAGCCAATTATGGGGAATTTTCGGCTGTACTGTACAGTTTTTTCATCAGAAACACAAAGCAACTCATCTAAAGCTTAAGAGCTACATAAATAGAGAGCCACTTTCCCTTAGTGTGCTCACACACACACACACACACACACACACACGCACACAGAAAAACTGCATGCATTTTTCCACTAAATGGAACTCTCACAAAGACACACATATATTGCAGTGTTTGTATACACAGATGTGATTTTTTTTTCTTGGTTAAATTAAACGGCCGGTTCAATGTAAGTGGTTCTGCACTGCTTTTAAGCTCTTACAGATGATTGATGTGTAGCGCGCACACACACACACACACATACACACACATACACACACACACACACACACACACACACACACACACACACACACACACTCCACTTTGGAGGGTGGAGTTTTGCAGCTGTGTCAATATGCTACCATGCAATCAAAAAGATTTTCCCTTTTCAGTTCTACCACTGGCATCTTCACAAGGGGCCTCGGCTTTTGTGTGTGCATACAGTACATGCACTATTTACACTCACCACGCCTAATGATCACATGACGTCTCGTTGAGGTTCCTACCTTGTACAGATTTACTGCAATAAAAGCAAGCCACAAAGACACTGATTGCTTTTGTCAAATGTTTCATCACGCAGATGAATCATTTTACACATGAAAAGAACAGAATCAAGAAAAGATCTAACCAGGGCTGGTGACATGGGTGGGCTTTGTTGCTTATGACTCACCAAATAGGTTGCAATCCACTTCCCCAACCACCAAACCCATCCTTTTTTCTCCCATACCTTTTTTGTAATTTTATTTTTTAATTTCTATATTTACGTTGTTATCCATGAAGTATAAGGCCTTATATTCTGTCAGGTTCCTGGTTCCCACTGGAATTCCACAATTTTTGTGCGATGCTTTAAAAATGCAAGCCCTACATCACAGGCACCTTAAGTATAGTTGATTGCATAACATTAGCAACCAACTACCAGAGAAATAGACTGAAAGAAAATGTGCTTTGTATTTGTGCAAGTTAATGCACCTGCTACTTCAGAGTCTGTTACAGTCCTGGTGGCATCGAGGATATGGTCAAGCACCAGCTGTGAAAGTAACAGAGAACGATAGAGTCGGTATCCAGTGTTTGTCAACGCCTGGCTGTGGTGTACGGCAGCCTATTTATATATGCACTTCAGTTCTTACTCAGTAGGTGGCCAGACACCAGAGAGAGAACAAGACGGAGGTGACCTTACCTGGCCTGGAAGCTGTGATTGATGTTGTTTGGTTTTCTTTTACTTTGTGTGTGTGCTTAGGAGTGCTGAAAGGCAAAGTGATATTTAATAAAATGAGGATCAGCCCCACTCTCTCCATTCTCTACCTGTCCCTTTGTCCTGATTTCCCTCCCCACTGACTGGAGTTATCATATCACAGTTGATTAGGACTGGTAGAAATGGTCTGTATGTGTATTGGTATAGTAGATATAGAAACAAATGCTAATACATTATTCTTACTGAACAGAAAATATGCTGGATACATATATTGCCATTTATGTTACCTTGCTTCAAAGATTTTTTGGTGTTTATACAGTTTCCGTCATGCACACCACCTTTACAAACCTGAATCCAGATACATATATGAATATTTATAGCATGAACAGAACCAGATACAGAGAGGGGCATTATTTTACACCTCTACTATACTGGTAGTTCAAAGAAAGAGCAAATTTCTCAACATAATTTTACTTTGATGATTCACGTGCATGTATCAGATGGCAATCCTAATGCTGGAACCCACCCAAACTAATTCCCATGCATTTTAATTAGTGCTGACGCTGGAGCTAAAACATACACATCAAATACATCATTTCAGAGATCTGCCTTTTCCTTTGAAACAGTGTTCTTGTGTAGCATGCTCTGGTTAGCTTTCCCTGTAGGAATAAATGTGAACTCTTCCTATTTCGTATGTAAATGCTCCACTTGGCAATTGCTTTGGAGATGATAACCAGAAGAAGGACTGACAATAATATTCAGCTGCTGGCAGAATGCTTTCAGGGCACGTGACATGAGATTGTCGTGAATTGGGCCCCTCTGTCAGAGTCAAGCCTATGGAAATATCTATAATAAGACTCGTTTTCTGCAGTTTGCATGTCTGCAGGTAATTTTTTGGAGAGACAGCAGCGGCCTTTGAAAACCTGTCAATTGTGAGCAATAATTTCGTTTGACTGGGCTGAACTTACAGATTCATGGATACAGGATTAAGAGGAGCACCATGACATTATACCATTCTCACTGGAGTTCTCTGTGGTGTCTATCTCTACTAGAAATGGCAGTAAGAGGTCAGGCTGGGAGAATGGATCATCGAGGGTTAAAAAAAAAACCCCTCAGAAGCAGGTTCATTTCCATTTGAGACTTTTAGGTTTACCACTTAAGAGAGCCACGAGTAGAGCAGCTATGGAGCAACCACCTAAGTGAAACCTATTTCAATTTTTCAATATATCAGGATATGAGGCTACAAAATCACTGCCTCAGATTTGGACTGGTCCATCATTACCCCAGAACATCAAGAATGCGATCCAGAAAAGAGATGTAAGTAAGGAACTTCTCTAGGTTGATAGTCAATTTAGAAGAAGTTTATAAAGGTCCAATGTGTCCAGTATGCTCTCGTTCAGAAGTGCAGTAATAAAAATGTTGTCTAGATAGACTACGATAAACCAGTTTATACAGCATGGAAGGGAAAGGCATGTATTGTACAGATATACAGTGGGGCAAAAGGTTTTTAGTCAGCCACTGATTGTGCAAGTTCTCCTACATAGAAAGATGAGAGAGGTCTGTAATTTTCATCATAGGTACAC
>JAOVVH010000004.1:26119150-26140640 GCA_028566435.1 Scorpiodoras heckelii
ATATGGACAAAAGTATTTGGACACATACCCATTACACCTACAGGAGCTTTTATGATGTTCCATTCTAAATCCATAGGCATTAAGATGGAATTGGTCCCTCCTTTGCAGCTAAAATACCTTCCACTTCTGAGGAGGCTTTCTACAAAATTTTGGAGTGTGTCTGGGAATTTTAGCCCATTCATCCAGAATAGCATTTGTGAGGTCAGGCACTGATGTATGATAAGAGGCCTGGCTCGCAATCTCCATTCTAGTTCATCCCAAAGATATTTGATGGGGTTGAGATCAGGGCTCTGTGTGGACCAGTCAAGTTCCACAGCAAACTCACCCAACTGTGTCTTTATGGAGCTTGATTTGTGGACTGGGACACAGTCATGCAGGAACAAAAAAGGGCCTTCAACCAAACTGTTTCCACAAAGTTGGACGAACACAATTGTCCTAAATTTCTTGGTATGCTGAAGCATTAAGATTTCCCTTCACTGAAACTAAGGGGCCTTGGCCAACCCCTGAAAAACAACCCCATAACATTATCCCTCCTCCACCAAACTTTACAGTTGGCACAATGCAGTCAGGCAGGTAATGTTCTCCTGGTGTTCACCAAACCCAGACTCATCCATCAGACTGCCAGACAGAGAAGCCTGATTCATCACTCCACAGAACATTTTTCCAGTGCTCCAGAGTCCAGTGGCTATGTGCTTTACACCACTACTACATCTGAGGCTTGGCATTGTGCTTGGTGATGTAAGGCTTGCATGCAACTGCTCGGCCAAGGAAACCCACTCCATGAAGCATCAGGTTCACAGTTTTTGTTCTGATGTTAATGCCAGAGGAGGTTTGGAACTCTTCAGTTATTGAGACAACATAGCCTTTGCAACGTTTATGCACTATGCTCCTCAGCACTCAGCGACCCTGCTCTGTAACGTGTCATGGTCTGTCACTTTGTGGCTGAGTTGCTGTGGTTCCTAAATGCTTCAACGTTTCCATAATACCATTCACAGTTGATTGTGGAATATGTAGAAGGGAAGAAATTTCCTAGTCTGACTTGTTGCAACGGTGTCATCCTATTACAGAACCACACTCGAATTCATTGAGCTCTTTAGAATGACCCATTCTTTCACAAATACTTGCTTGTAAAGCCAGACTGCATGGCTCGGTGCTTGATTTTATACACCTGTGGCAATGGGACTCCATAAAACACCTGAATTCAATGATTAAGAGGTGTGTCCAAATACTTTAGTCCATATATATATATATATATACCTAAAACTTAGAAGAAAATGAGTAATGAGCACTAAAGAGGGAGGTTTTAAGCTGAATGACAACATTTAAGTCACAGGTTCCAGGCAGGAATGCGTATTTGAGCTTTTTAAGTCAACTGACAAATATGGGATCCTCATCGAAGCCAGTCAACACCGCTCAAACCAAAAGCTGGCAGTCCAAATTTCTAAACAGGTGAGCAAACAAACTGATGTTGAACTTCATAACCATTATACAGTTGTAACCACAATACCAACCATAATATAATGGTAATACAAGTATTGTTAGGACATAAGTAACATGTGCCTATGTGTAGGGTGATATTTAGTGAGTGATGAATACTTTGCAAACTGGTGTATCCAAATTTAGTGTATGGACTGGATTCTTCATGAGTTGCATGGAAGTCTTCAATTTTTTTATAAAGGGGTTTTAACAATGGCCATTGTCCCAAAGCAGCTTTACAAAGACATAAAATCCAGACATAACTTTTAAATTTATATAAATTTTATTCCTAATATGTGGTGGCAAGGAAAGAGGAAAAGGAAGAAACCTTGAGAGGAACAATATTCAAAAGGGAACCCATCCTCATTTGGATGACCTCCATTGTAGGAAGGCTGATTATATCAGCTGCAGTCCAAAGCCAAATTCATGGTTTCTAAGTATATCTTTAAGCTGTCCATCATGGTGATCATTAGGTTGTCTATATGGGCCATCCTCAGCAGTAGCAAGTGAATTTCTGGTGATGAGAATTCCAAACAGACATAGGGAAGGATTCATAATCATTGGTATCTTATGGTGTGTCAGATGTAGCATATGTAGCTTGACTGGGGGGATGGGGGAGGAGTAGAGAAAGGGAGAGGTATGCTCTTTCACAAAGCCGTGTGCAAGCAGGGGCTCCAGCAAGAATAGCTATGGCAGCATAACTAAAAGGGAGGGCCAGAAGGTAATGCAGGCATGAGAAAGCCCTGGGACATAAAGCAGACAGCCACTCCACCGTCAACAATCCTGAGTAAACATGTGAGAGTTGGGGAGTGACAACATACAAACATCCCAGTTTACCAGAAGACTCAATGCCTACGAATCCTCCAGATCTGCACCTTTATCTTAGAGTAATAACTAGTGACAAAAGGCTTAACTAAACAAATAGGTTATCAGCCTAGACACAAACACTCAGACTGTGTCTGAGACCCAAAAACTAATTGGAAGGCTGTTCCATAACTGTGGGGCTTTGGAAGAGAAAGCTCTGCTCCCTGCTGTAGGCTTCAATATTCAAGGTACCAACAGAGAGCCTGCAACTTTTGATTGAAGTAGGCATCATGGATTATAACAGACTAAAATTTCCCTCAGATATGGCAGTGTGAGACCATTCAGTGCTTTGCTGTGTAATCAGAAAGCTTACTTTTAGCTTCTTCTCTCTTGGCAGAAATAAGTAGGAGGACGTTATTCAGCATAAACTGTCTGATATCGTTTACACATTCCTCAACTTTATTAAGCTGATCTCAATCATCTGGCTTTACTGATGAGCATTGTCGGAGTCTATGAAGTTCTGATTGGTCCGATATGAGCTCTGGGAGGATATACATAGAGTCTAAATGTTACATTACAAGTGGTGTGCAGAATTGAGATACTCATACTTTGAGGGCATACTCACTGTATTAGCATGCAGTTGTTCTCCTACACACTGTCCAGAACAAAGAGTTGTCCCATTAGTGGTTCAGATGCTGTATTGTATGATGTGCTGCTTCTCTACTGTAGAAAAAATACTTTCCAGTTGTTTTGGAGTGGTTAGTTTTGTGTGAATGATCTACTGTGGTTCAGGATGGGAACTGTTTCCTTTTCCATGACAATTGACATTTGTGTAGGACTTGGTTTTTCCATGAGGAGTTTTCAAGATGAATATCTATTACACTGAGTGAATCTGGTGACAATTCTGTGACTACAGCTCTCCTCAATCCTTGTGAAAATGTAGCAATAACACTCACAAATTCATGCAGCAAGTCTGCAATGTTCAGCTGCTTTGTGAAGATCTTATTTCCATGTTTCCAAGACATGCTTGTCTGTCTGTTTGCCATTGTATAACAGTGATCAAATAGCATCGAGATGCAAAATATGGTGAGCTTTGTAACTGTATAAAACGTTGACATTTGACTAGATCCATATCATATTTGTTACATACACTGCCATATCAAGACAATGTCCTAGACACTAATTGAATAATCTGTCCAATATGTGCAGAAATTCAATGCAGACTGGTGATTATCAGCCAATTACTCATCTATCTACAGAAACCAGTTTATTCTGGTCAGGGTATTGGTGGATCCAGAACCTATCCCTGGAACACTGTGCAAGGTGGGAATACAAGCTGGAAGGAACAGCAGTCCATTGCAGGTCACCATGCACACACAAACACACACATTCATATACCGCTTCACACACAGGGGCAATGTAGAGTCACCAATCCACCTATCGACATGTATTTGTAACCCAAGCGAGCTGTGAGGCAGCAAACTGTACCCCTGTTCCAAACCTTATCAGTGAGTTATGATAGATATTATTTAAAAAAATATATTAATAAA
Organism: Scorpiodoras heckelii; assembly: GCA_028566435.1. Classification (NCBI taxonomy): domain Eukaryota; kingdom Metazoa; phylum Chordata; class Actinopteri; order Siluriformes; family Doradidae; genus Scorpiodoras; species Scorpiodoras heckelii. Next base: position 26,122,981 of record JAOVVH010000004.1, read on the forward strand.
AAGAAATACATAATAATACTAAGAAGAAGAAGAAAAAGAAGAGGAAGAAGAAGAAGAATATCACAAACTCAAGATCACACTCCAATATCAGAGAAAAAATAGTGTTGGGAAAAAGGTGAATTTTGCTTGCAAAAGGACGGAATAGAGAAATGTCCTATCATGTAGAGATGTGGGACTGAATTTCAGACTTTGATGTCACAATCTATCAGGGTCATGACTAATGTTACAGAGTAGTGGATAACAAATATGTGTGTGTGTGTGTGTGTGTGTGTGTGTGTGAGAGAGAGAGAGAGAGAGAGAGAGAGAGAAGGGGGAGGGGAGAACGAGAGAAAGAAATAGAGAGATTTTTGTCTGAGGTGCAGTTTCTATGGTTATAGAACTGAAGTCACTGTACTGTAAATGAGGAAGTGATTTAGCAACATTTGTTTTCATGAATTGCCCTTAAGAGCAACATTAAACATTGTTTAATCAAAATTTGTTCATTTCAACTTTGTTACATTGCATTCTGATCTACACAATTTTGGGGAAACAATAGCAACAAAACAATTATCTTGCCTTGGTGTTGCTAATATGACATTTAGTGCAGGAAGATAAAACAGCAGTGACATTTTAGGGCAGACAGTATCAAATAATTTCTCTCTCTCTCTCTCTCTCTCTCTCTCTCTCTCTCTCTCTCTCTCTCTCTCTCTCTCTCTGTGTGTGTGTGTGTGTGTGTGTGTGTGTGTGTGTTCTAACAGTTAAACCCTGGGAATGCACTGACAGCCAGGGAGAATCTGAAATGGGAGATTATTCAGCTTTTAAACAGCTGAATAATCAACATATGTTTAAGTTCAAGACAATGAATGCTTGAAGAGACACGCATCAGTACATAACTCTGCTCCACCTGATACATTCATACCAGCACCACACACACCGTAATGTCCTTGTTGCTTCAAGAGAAGAAGAAGAACAACAAAATCAATTGTGATTGCATGTTAAGCAAACACGCCCAGCCACTACATGTAAACTCGTCAGGCTACCTGTAAGGGGAGGAAATAGTATTTAAATTAAGTGTGCTAATTGTTCATGACACATAAGGGTGACAACTAATGACAAGTCATGGGAGGAGACATGAACCAAAACAAGGAAGTGCATGGTTATATAAACAAATGTAGGACAACATGAAACATAAACAAACGAAAAACAATGTGGATCTCATTGTATATTGTGCATGAGGTCCTCAATGTGTAATGCTCAGCGCAAGAGAGCCGCACCCCTGGATAAAATGTTCATCAGGTTCCCCGGGTACGAGGCAGGTATTGCCCAAACTACTCTCACCTTCTAGAAGGGCAAAGGAGCAGACATAAGACAGCTTGGCAGGTTATTCAATACTTTCATAGGGAGCTGTGTGTTGATGAACCAAGTTGGGAAAATCACAGAGAGTCTAATGCAGTCATGATGATCCTGGCATTATGCCACTCACATTTTCCATATGCATACATTGGTGAAATATTATGTCTTGTAAGAGGAGATGCAAGTTCACATAAATGGTGTTTATATAAATATATGTGGCAGACAAATCCAGAACCATCAGCAAACATGTAATCAAGAAAGGGTAAGGTGATCAGCAAACAACCAGCAAACAAGGTGAGACAAAAACCAGAATATCAAACACAAACAAAACAGATGGTAATGCATGTATACTTCGCCATGAAACAAAGAAACACAAGGGTATAAATAGATAACCTAATCAAGGGGCAAACTCAAAACAGGTGAGACTGGTCATGAGACATAAGGGAGACAACCAATGAAAAGACATGGGGGGAAATGAGATATGAACCAAAACATAGAAAGAAATGACTACATGAACAAACATAGGTCAACATGGAAGTCTGTGCCATAGTACTGCTACATTACATGGCACTGTAAAGTAAATGTGAATCTGGTCAATTTTTATATCAGGTATTACAGCAATTGTGTGTGATCAGTGTGTTTTGTGTTCCCAGAATTGACAAAAGGTGATAAGGAGGAGGAAGGAGGTGCCTGAAAAGAGAGCTGAGACACAAAGCCATGGAGTGTGTCTCCAAATGTTTGAGTTCTAGCACTCACTGAAAAGAGCAAGTTTTGTTAATAAAAATCCCCTTTGTTAAGTTCGTCTACACCTGCCACCTGACTCGTCTTTCCCAAACCCCTGAGAATTGCTACACTTATGCCAAAACCTGTGATTGTGGGGAAGTACAGAGAAAACAGCCCGAAGGTCCACCGAGAGGCGGGATGGAGGATGGACCACAAAGGACGGATAACACGGTAACAGCATACTTGGAAAGGACAAAGGACCAACGGATCCAGAGAGAGTGTAGCTGTGGGTGGTCCAAAATAACAACATACAGTACTTGGGTTTGCGCATCCATCAGGGGAAGTCAAAATGTGGTAGAATCCAACAGTGACAGGCCAGTGACAAGGAAGCCTGGAGCACCTTTGATGTGAGCATAAGTACCATCCTGCAGAACACGCTAAGAGGCAGTATAACAATGAAGCTGATCATCTTTGGTCATCTTATCCATGAAGAAGGGGGAAATTGCTTCGGAGTCATGCCACAAAAGAGCACCGGTTCGTTACAACTAGGAAGGCGAGAAAGGGAAATCCTCCAGCTGGTCAAAGAACGATGGCTCATGGAGGAGAGCTGAACCCCAAGAGAAAAAAGGCCTGAAAGCTGTGTGGAATACCATCAAACAAAGGCTTGCACATCTCAGGAGAGCTGAAAGGATAAAGAGACGCCAAAACAGAGGGAGAGGGCAAGAACAAGATTTTTCCAGGACCCACTCAAATATGCCCGCATGTCCTGGCTGCATGGAACACTCAGCAACAATCTGAGAACAAATCCAGAGAGCCAAGCAGAGCAAGTCAGACCTTCGTGTTGTCTGGTTAGATCTTGCAAATGCCTTTGGCTCAGTTCCCCATCAGCTTATTACATTTGCCCTCAAGTTTTTCCATGTAAAGTTAAGCATCCAGAAGCTGATAGCAAACTACTTCAACAGCTTGTATGTTTGCTACACAACCAGGGACATCACAACCGCCTGGCACCAGCTGGAGAAGGGAATAGAAATGGGATGTTCCATCTCTCCCATCCTCTTCACAACCGCATTTGAGATAATCCTGATAGGTGGGAGACAGATGGTCAGAGGGGTCAAGTCCCAAACAAGCCAGTGTCACCACTGTCCTCCAAACAGCAGCTTGCACAGTAAGAATCATCAAAAGACTGGAGGAGTTGCTAGCATGGGCCCGCATGAAAATGAAGCCCACAAAGTCCCGCAGCCTCTCAATCTGGAAGGGGGTCAGGAATGACAGCACTTGCGTCACTGTGGATGGTGAAAGGATTCCCCTGGTGGTGGAGGAACCAGTGCAAAGCCTTGGAAGGATATACACTGCTGATCTCTCCAATAAACACATGGCCATGGCCGTCACAACCCAGCTCATGGATGGCCTACACAAGATCAAACAGTGCCCCCTGCCAAGAAAATTCAAGGTTTGGTGCTACCAGTTCATCTTATACCGACGCCTAATGTGGCCACTGAAACTCTCTGACATTACCATGACAACAGCCCTGAAGCTTGAAGCAAAGGCCAACAACTACATCCGGAAATGGCTCGGCCTCCCTCGCTGCCTCTCCAATGCAGCACTCTTTGGTAATAACATGTTACAGCTCCCACTTCAGCCAATAAGTCTGGGCTACAAGAAGGAGAAGGTGAGGCTCCTTTTTGAGCTAAAAGACTTGCCAGACCCATCCATCTGAAATGCAAATATACAAGTCCAGACTGGACTAAAGTGGAATGTAGCTCAAGTGGTAGACCAGGCCACAGAGAGGCTGAAAAAACAGGAGATTGTGGGCTCTACAGCCTGGTAGAGCTGGGTAAGGATGGGGAGCTCCACCACCCAGATGGTCCAAAGCCACAAGTAAGGAGAAAAGAGATCTTATCATCTCCGAGGTGACCAAAATGGATGAGGAACACTACAAAGTTACAGCAGTCAGCCAACAGCAGCAAGGCAAATGATCTACCTGGGAAGCTGTAACCAATAGGATAATTTCTTGGGCAGACATGTGGAGTATACCCCAGACAAGGGTGAGCTTTCTCATTAGGGCCACCTATGATACTCTCCCCAGCCCCCGTAATCTTTACACCTGGTATGGCTCAGAAGAACCCTGCTACTTATGCAGCTCCCCAAACCCAGGCCTCAAACACATCCTCTCCAGCTGCAAGGCAGCACTAGCACAGGGTAGGTATAGATGGTGGCACGACAAAGTCCTGCGCAAGATGGCTGAGCTACTGGAGACACGGAGGCAGTTAGTAAACCGTGCCAGTGTCCCAACTTTCCAGGGATGGATCCAGTTCATCAGGCAGAGGGGTGTAGCACAGCGTAGCACTAACGCAAGGTTCACCCTCCTGTCCACAGGGGGAGAGTAGCAGCTGACAGCTGATCTAGGTCACCAGCTGAAATTTCCGGCCGAGATCACCAGCTCATCACTTCGCCCAGATATAGTGCTCTGGTCAACACCTGCCAAAGTAGCCATTCTGGTGGAGTTGACCATCCCATGGGAGGAGGAGATGGAGGCTGCCTATGAGAGGAAGAAGGACAGGTATGAAGACCTGGCTGCTGCATGCTCTCAAGCTGGCTGGAGGGCTTTCATATTCCCGGTGGAAGTCGGGAGCAGGGGTTTTATCAGAACATCTACACAGCGGTTCCTGAAAACCCTCGGTTTCACAGGCCGTAGGAAGAAGAGAGCAATGCATGAACTAGCTTATGAGGCAGAGCAAGGGAGCTTCTGGCTCTGGCTCCGAAGGAGAGACAAGGCATGGGGGAGAGAGGGATCCTAGAGCAGGCTGTAGGGGGCGTTAGGGAGACATCCCTCTTGCTGCTCCACCACCCTGAGATGTTACAGGATTAAAGGAGTGAAACATCTGTGAAGGGTGGCTCCCTGACAACCCTGTAGCCAGCCTAGTGGCACCGGCGGAGGTGCGTCTGGCAGAAATGTTGAGCAGGTAATATTACCTGTGCTCGAATCTAGATGGAGTCCACACCACTGGCCAGTCTTATCCCATGATTTGCAAGCATGCATCAGACCAAACAGAAGCCCTTGCACTACACAAAAACAATGAGCAGCGCTTCCAGGTGCAGGCAGATGACTGGCAGGTGCTATGGGGTCTGCTGCAGGCAGGGGGTGCTCGAGCTACTGAGTTGGTGGCTGTGTCCCTGCGCCTCCCATCATCATAATGAAGATGAGCCTACAGGATGTCACAAAATTATACTTCGAGCTGTTCGAGCGGACCACAGAGGCAGGGGACTGGCTCAGAGATCAGTTGGCAGCCCGCCTCCTACCACTCAACTCTGGGGAGGGACAGCTTGTGGAGGGTAGAATAGGTTCAGTATCATCGACTGGCGTCTCTGGAGGAGGTGGTCATGTTGGAGGGGGGCTATTTGTTTGTGTACTTGGGGGCAGGTGTTTCCCCCACCTCTTCTGGGGTTTCTCCCCCCCCACTCTTGCTCTTCTCCTCCCCCTTTCTCGAGGGCCAATTCCCCTGAAATGTTACAAGCTGCCCCCAGTTGAGCTAGGATGTACAGAATACTGGTGAGTGTTCAAGGGGGTCTATACCTGGCCTTGGTGGATTCTAGTTGTAGTCAACAAAGCTTGGTTTGATGTGAGGCTGGGGATAGAGCACAGTGGGTTAAGGGGAAGGTGAAGGTGAAATGTGTACATGGAGTTGTTCACAAATATCCTGTCATTCCTGTCACCATTAAATTTCAGGGTAAAAATCACAGAGAGATAGGCAGTGGTTAGACCCTGTCTCTCCCATCCTCTAATTATGTGGAGCATTTAAGTGCTTGCTGAAAGGATTGTGTGCGGATGGGTTCTGGTGTTAGCATAGTGCAGGTTGTGTACAGCTATGGTGGGGAGGCATTACCTGAGCTCCTCAACCTCACCCCAGCCTCAGACTGAGATGGAAAGGGGGAAGCTGGCCTACCCCTCTCTGCACCATTCCCCACCATGGACTTCCCAGTGGAGCAGATGCACATCAATACTCTCAGGCATGCCATCTGAGAGTAGTCAACAGTCAAAGGCTCCCACTGGATGCTACGCTATCCTTCCTGTTATTCCAGGTGGCTCATCATAATCTGATGGTGGCTCACATCATGCAGGATAACACACTAAACCAGTTGCTGGCCTATTTCTATTGGCCGAGCTTTCATAGTGATGTTTGCAGGTGGTGTGCGGCGTCAGCTGGTAAATCTGCCAGCCACCCCAAAAGCACCATTGCACCTTTGTCAATTAATCAGGGTGCTGTTTGAAAGAATTGGGCTCGACCTTGTTGGGCCATTGGATAGTTCAGCACAGGGGTACCACTTTGTGTTAGTTGTGATATTACGCAATGGGATACCAAGAAGCAGGGCCACTTTGCAACATATCAGTATGCAGTTTTTTGGAAGCAATCTTCAGTATTATCTACTGAGTTGGGATCGTGAAAGAGATCTTGACATGTAAATTACTGGGGATTAAATTGATCTGGACTACTTTGTATCATGCACAGGTAGATAGACTCATTAAGTGATTTAATAGAACCCTTAAAAATATGATTTGTAAATTTATACACAGTGATAGTCAGAAGTGGGATAAGTGGCTAGAGCCCCTGTTATTCACAGAACAAAAGGTCCCTCAAGCCTCCACTGGGATCTCTCCATTTCAATGGTTATATGGACATAAACCTTGGCATTTTAGATGTGATTAAAAGTTAAAATTGGTTGGAGGGCTCTTCTGATAAAATTTGGGGGTTCTAACACAAGAGATTTTGCTACAGGCTCAAGAATGACAAGCCCTGCTGTACAACAGGGGTGCTCAGCTACAGGAATTCACATGAGTGGAGAAAGTCCTTTATTTACTGTCCACAATTATACATTTGCATTTACATTTATGGCATTTAGCAGACGCTCTTATCTTATGCTTAATCATTAAATTTGAATATCCAGAACTAGAGCTGGTAGACCTGAATTCAAGCTACTTTGAGCAATGATAATGCTAGAACTTAGCCATACACTACCTAATAAAAATTACAAGCAAAACAAGTCCTGTAACCCATTGTATTCTTAAACTACACAAAACAATTGAAGAGCAAGACATAGCCAATACAATAACTACTGTACATGCAAAAAAAGCTTTGAGTTAGTGCTCATTCAAATGCTCTATGAAGAGGTGGGCCTTCAGTTGGTGTTTGAAGGCAGCAAGTGACTCTGCTATTAGGACACTCAGGGGTAGTTCATTCCACCACCTTGGTGCCAGGACAGAGAAAGGTCTGGATGCTTGCCTCCCATGTGTCCTGGATGATGGTGGGTCAAGTTGAGCCATACTTGAGGCACAAAGGAGCCTGGGTATGCATTAGGATTTGATCATTGCCATCAGGTAGGGAGGGGCTGGACCATTTTTGGTTTTGTAGGCCAGCATCAGGGTTTTATATCTGATGCGAGTTGCTACAGAAAGCCAGTGAAGGGTGTGTAGCAAGGGAGTGACATGGCTTGGGACAGTTGCAGGGGCATTATAGCATGCATAAGAAAGCCAGCCAGGAGGGAGTTGCAGTAGTCAAGTCTTGAGATGACAAGAGACTGAACAAGTACCTGGGTGCCCTAATTGAGAGAAATGGACAAATTCTCTGAATGTTGTAAAGGAGAAATCTGCATGACCAGGTCAGGTTAGCAACATGAGAAGCAAAAGAGAGCTTATCAACTACAACTATGCCAAGGCTACGTGATTCTGAAGATGGAGTGATCAGAGTGTTCTCAATGGAAATTTAAACATCACAATGAAGACCAGCAACTCCCAGGATGTAAAGCAGCTCTGTCTTGCTTTGATTTAGCTTGAGGTGTTGGGCTGCCTTCCATGAAGCAATATCTGCTAGACATGCTGAGATCTGAGCTTAAACCTGAGTATCAGAAGTAGGAAAATAAAGGTTGAGTTGAGTAACCTCAGCATAACAATGGTAGGAGAAGCCATGTGAAGAAATGACATCTCCCAGTGAGCAACTGTAGAGTGAAAATAGCACTGAGCCTTGTGGGACACCAGTGGAGAGTGCATGAGTGAATGTTGAGCCGTTCCATTTTACCTGGTAGGAGCGCCCTTCCAGGGAGGACTTGAACCACTTCCATGCAGAGCCAGCAACGTCAAGATCAGAAAGGTTGGACAGAAGGATATCGTGGTTGACTGTGTCAAAGGCAGAGGACAGTTAAAGAAGAAACAGAACCAATGACAGCAAAGCAGATCTTGAAGCTTCTCTGTCACTGCCATGAATGCAGTTTCAGTGGAATGTTCCGGTTTGAAGCCAAATGATCAAGTTGCCCACAAATTGGTGGTGAGTTGGCGATGTCAACTATGAGGTGATACACACAGATGGGGCTGGGGGATGGCAGGTATATCACAGGCAGGGAGGGAGGTGATGTCAATGGCTTTGGCGACAAAAGTTCCTGAGAGGGATGAGTTGGGGCCAGATCTAAATTCAAAATCAGTAAAACATTTCCCCTCCCTAAGCATAAAAAAACAAGTAGTGAGGGAGGAGTTCAAGGCCATGCTCAATTTGGGACTAATAGAAGAGTCATGAGTGGAGCAGCCTGATCTTTTTAGTTCCAGCAGGTCGGTTGTGTCGGCTACTGTAAAGTCAACGCATTGTCTAAATTCAATGCTTATGCTATGCCTTGCATTGATGAACTGCTCAATTTGCTCGATTGAAGTGCAGTTTGCCTTTATTTAGCACTGCACTTAATTAAGGGATACTGGCACATGCCTTTGACACCCATGTCTAGGGGAAAAAGGCATTCTCCACACTGTTCAGATTACATGTTCAGATTCAATGTTCAGGGCTCCTGCTACATTTCAATGGCTGATGGTCTGGGTACTGTATCAGCATAATGCTTATGCCTTATGGTTATTGATATTATATATATTGATATTATCATCTTTAGTAATGATTGGTCACAGCATTTGCAAGACCTACGGGAGTATATGAAGTCAGTGAGGTGGGTGGGACTCACAACAAATCCGAGAAAGTGTGCACTTGGATGGGGATTGAGGTAAAGTATCTGGGCTTCCACTTGGGCCATGGGTAGGTGTGTCCCCAAATTGACAAGATGGCAACAATTGCTGTGAGTCCACGGCCCAAGACCAAAAAGGAGGCAAGGTAGTTTTGGGGGCTGGCTGGCTATTATTGCAGGTTCATGCCAAACTTTTCAGACGTCACCATCCCCTTGACTGACCTGACTGAAAAGGGGAACCAGATATGGTACAGTGGACAGAGTCATGCCAGCAGACCTTTGCATAGGTAAAAGTAGCACTCTGTGGTGTCCCTTGTTGCATTCTCCTGACTTTTCTCTCCCTTTTATATTGCATACAGACGTGTCCCACATGGTGGAGAAAAAGGAACATGCTGTACATAAACTAGAAGCTGCCAGGGCATGAACAAAAGTACAGCATCATAGAAAAAGTGCCTGGCAAGTATGTGAGTGGTTCTTACAATCCAATACTACCTATTGTGGAAGGCCTTCACCCTATGTTCGGATCATTCCCTGCTTCAATGGCTCCACTGCACGAAAGATGCCAACATGTGACTCACCCAGTCCAGGGGCACAGATGGTAGAGGCAGACTTCCTCTCCTATCATGGGGGGTGGGGGCTGAAGCCTGGATGGGTCCCAGGCCTGAGATTGACTGTCCGTGTATGTGGAAATGGGGTCATGGTCAACCGCTGATCTGTCAACAGGAGACAAAGCCGGGAGAAGCAAGTGGTAAGGACTCACACCTGTGAGGAATTTTCTAGTGAGTGTGTCTTGCTTTCCCAGAATTTATGGAGGTGATAAGTGGCAGGGAAAGCACCTGAAAAGAGAGATCTGAGACAAGAAGCTGTGGTGTATGTGCATGTGTCTTGAAAAGAGTTCTGGCAGTCACTGAAAAGTGCAAGATTAGTTTATAAAAATCAACTTTGTTGAGTTTATCTAGATCTGCTGCCTGACTCCTTTTTCCTGAACCCCTGAGAATTTCTACAACATGCTTTCTTGCTCCTTTGACACAATACTCCAAAACCCCTGCTAGTACAAACCCCATTTCCAGAAAAGTTGGGGTACTGAAATATATACTTTGTTAATTCACTTAAACTTTTATTTAACAAACAAAAGGAGAAAGAAAGTTCAGTGTTTTCAATAACAAACTTAATTCTATTTGTTAAATAGAAACAAATGTAGAAATTGATGCCTACAACACGCTCAAAAAAGTTGGGACAGAAGCATGTTTAGCACTGGGTCACATCACATATTCAAAAGGAGACAGATCTGGACTGTAGGCAGGCCTGTCAAGCACTTACACTCTATGTCTACGGAGCCATGCTGTAATAACTCAATACCAGTATGAGCCTCTGCATCAATGGTACCTTCATGTATATGCATATCACCCAGGCAGTCGGCACTGATGCTCCCCCATGCCATCACAGATTGCAGGTTTTTGCACTTTTCATTAATAACAATCAGGATGGTCTTTTTCACCTTTGGTACAGAGAATCCAATGTTCATTTCCCCCAAAATCAAGCTGAAACGTGGACTCATCTGACCACAGAACACATTTCCACTGTCTTTTGGTCCATCTCAGATGACTTCAGGCCCAGAGAACTCACAGCATTTCTGCACAAAATTAATAAATGGCTTCCTCTTTGCATAATAAACAAAAGTGAAGTATTGACCTACTCTGCTTGCACACAGAGGTATTTTCCTCTGCGTTTAACCCATCTGTGAACTGGCACCCAGGGAGCAGTTGGGGGTTAGGTGCCTTGCTCAATGACACATTTGTGCCATGCTGGTTGAGGGTAACGGACTGGTGGTCACAAGGCTGATTAATTAACCACAAGCCCACAGCTGCCCCCACGGGTTCAGGTTGCATTTCTTGATGCAGTGTTGGACTGTGTTAAGTGACAATGATTTTCCAAAGTACTCCCAAGCCCATGTGGCTATGTCCATCATTGTAGCATGATGGTTTCTCAAACAATACTGACTGAGGGCTTGATGGTCATGTACATCCAGCCACAGTTTCTGACCTTGGCTTTTACACATCGAGATTTCCCCTGACTGCCTGATCTTTTCATGATATTATGAACTGTAGATGGTAAAATACCTAAATTCTTTGCAATCTTTTGCTGAGAAACATTGTATTTTAACTGAGTGACAATTCACTCATGAACTTTGCCACACTATGGTGAACCACGACCATCCTTGCTTGCAAATTCAAGCCGTTGCAGGATTCTCCTTTTATACTCAGTCTTGATGACCTCAGCTGTTACCAGTAATCCTTCTAATTATGCACTGACATCACTAGACCTGTTTTAGGGGGGGCTATAGCTAGAACTAAACTAAACTATAACTAAATAGCCCTGTGTGTGAGTGGCGGGTGAAGGCTGTCTGAAGGCAAGTGTCATTTCAGCACAATAAAGAAAATATTATTTGAATGTCTGTTGCAAACATTAATTAACCAAAATGAAAACTCATTGATGCACTAGTGCTAATTGCATTATGCTAGCGAGGAAACCTGAGTAATGAACGTAAAGGTAACCTACTGAAAAAGCCAATTAAACAATATATGTATTAAACATTGCAGTATTTAGGGCAGACATAAATAGATGGCTTCTTCTGTCTTGAGTTTATGACTGTATATTTTACAGATACCTGTTTGTTACTCATTCTAGGCATAAAGTAATAGTTTTCTCATAATGAAAGTTATTTGATGTATTTACTGGATTTAAGAAAAATCTATATTCTCAGTATTTGAGTCATGTACTTAGGACTAGGGCTGGGTATCACCACTGATTTCCCAGATCTATTCGATTCGATTCACAAGGTCCCAATTCAATTCGATTTCTGATTCGATTCAATATCGATTCATTTAGGGATATTTCAGTTACAATAATATGTTTTGTTTGAATATGAAAAGAGATTTCCAGAGAACTAATGTTGTAAATGTACAAGGAACACTCAACCTACCATTATTAAAAATATTACAGTAATACACTGAAATTTTGAAAATCCATGAATTTTGGATGGACAACTAACAAAGACCAATAAATACTTATCTTCATATGTTAAACCCTAAATATGTCCTCAAAACACTTCAAGTTCATTAAAAAATGTATGTTATAATTTACTTTACCCTTTAAAATTGTACAGGTAAAAGTAAACATATACAGTACTGTACTATAAAGTACATACTGTAAGATACCGTATATATTGTACGTATATGTACATTTAGTGTCCGCCACCTTGTGCCCGTCTGCGTCTTCTCTGAGATGCTGAACTCTCGTGAGCGCATTTTCGTAATGGTCGTTATGTTTGTGTTTTATATTAATATTAGAAATATAGTATGATAATAATAAACACAGTATAAGTGGATACAGTAAATAGAATATTAGTTTTACAGTATTAGAAATTATATACAGGTCGTAGTCTCGATCAGCTGAAGTTGGAAACGTAAACAAAGCAAATGGTGCATGAACTCTGTTTGCATTTTATAATACAATAGTAATATATGATAATAATACATGCAGTATTATTGGATACAGTAAGTAAAACATTATTTTTATGAAATCAACAATCAATTTATTATCATTCTTTTTAATATGTAAAAAAAAGTTAATGCTAAAATGATATATACATACCAGATTACATGTACTGGACCCGCGAAGTTAAAGTGTTAGGTGCCAAGGAGAAAATATGTGAAGTCGTGAAGCCATGAATTCAGAAGCGCGGATTTTCGTGGTATTAACTTACTGTAGTGTTTTAGAAGAGTTACAGGTTTGGAATGGCCACTTCACTCAAATGTTTACGTGTGGGTAAAACATAATGTGGTTCCAGAACATTAATGAGGCTTCGGAAGCCATAGTTTTCAACAACACCATATGGACGTATATCCTTACATGTAAATGTTACCAGAGCCTCAGTTATTTTTTTGGCACGGAGAGAACTTGAAGGTAATTTAATTGCAAATGCCTTCTCTAGTGGAATTTGTGTGGGTCTGGCGTTTTTTGAATATCAGGATGGTGCTGCGTAAAATGGTTTCTCAGATTTGTGGTATTGCCACCTCCATGTTGCACAGCTTACACGCAGCTTTGCTTTTGTCCAGCTCTTCCCTACCGTCATGGTTTTTGAATCCAAAATGTAAACAGACATCTGTTACAGTTCTGGGGTGCTTTCGCTTGTGCTCCAACCATGCTTAACTGATGTGACCTCCAGCCAGATCTTGTTGCACGAAAAACAATGGCTGAGCATGCAAGATTAAACGTGAAGGGTTAAAACTTTACGCATACACGGGGTAGATATGCTAATTTTAAAGATCGATTTCAGGCTTATATGAATCGATATCGAAGATCGATTTGAATCGAAAAATCGATTTTTTAAACGTATAGCTACTTAGGACCTGCTACTGCAAATATCATTGCTTGTGTGTTTGCTGATCAGTAACTCTTATTAGTGGATGGATAGTAGTTAAGTCATGTAAGATCTGTACCTAATACTTACCTGTACTTTGAATGACATGTCCGCTATGAGGCAAATTCTCCAAATGATTTTAAATTTTATATCAGTTTCATAATGCGGATGCTTTTGGGTCGTTTTTAAAATTCTCCTAGGGGGCTTACCTCTAGATCCTCCTAGTCAAATCTTAGCCCCCTCTTCATAAATCTCACCCCTGTAATTATGGAACCTTCCTGAACAGATTACTTGTATTATTTGTCTTATTTTGCCTCTGGTCCAACTTTTTTGAGTGTGTTGTAAGCATGCACTTCTAAATTAGCTTATATTTGACAAATAGAATTGAGTTCTTTATTGAAAATGCTGAAAATCTTTTCTCTGTCTTGTTATGTGTCATATTAATGTTGAATTCATATAAAAGTGAATTAACAAATTACAAATTTCAGTTTTTCTTTGCATTTTAAGAAAATGTCCCAACTTTTCTGGAAATGGGGTTTGTAAATATTGTATTTACACATATATAAACCCTGGGTAAATCAGGGTCTGAATATGTAAACTTCAGAGGAACTCTGTTTCTACGGACTGTGAAGATTTTGACATGCAGTTTACATGATGCTTAACTGGAGCCTAGAACCTTCCTTTACTTTATAGTAAAGCTGAATTAGCTAAAATTAGAATGAGCTGAAGTAGATGAAACCCAGACTAATTTCTCCCCCTCTTTAAAATTGATTTAATTGCAGTGCGTTCAATCTTATTTCTTCGTCATTGGACTATTTTCTAACCTCTTTTGACTTTTCTCTTCGGACGAAGACGTGCTCAGTATTATGGTTGGAAAGCCAACATGTTTACTTCATCTGCTGCATAACAGAATCTCAGCTTTCTTCATTCATATTTATATCACATGTATGAATTATATTCATGGTTTGGAGTTGGATTTTGGAAAGACATCATGTCTCTGTATTTCTGTACATGCCATGAACAATTACGGGATACATCTGCAACCGATTATTGGTTATTGATTATAATCCAAGCCACACAGGCAGACTGGTTAAGGGCATGAAGACAGCAAAAAAGAAAAACAAAACTGTTATTCCATCATCAAGTCCTCATCATTTAAGCAAGTTCAATAATGGGTCATGTACAGTATTCATGTACAGTATGAAGGGAATCTATGGTTTTTAATAATAATGGTTCTTCTAATAATAAAATGTCCTGACTATTTCCAATGAGCTGTAATTGAATCAAGAATTAGGTCACTTCAGAGAACCATTTAAATCCATTAGATAATGATTGGAAAATTTTCAGGGAGCACTTTATCCTGGTCTGGATCACAGTGGATGCAGACCCTATGACGGGAACACAGGGCATGAGATGGGAATACATCTTGATTGCAGTGCACCATGCAGACACACACATCCACACACACAATAACCTTCACACCAAGCCAGGGACAGTGTAGCTGTGATGTGCCAATGTTGCAAACTGAGCCACCATGCCACCCTGATGGGAAAATATTTAATAAAGATATTAGATTGAATACCTTTAGGAAATCCTTTACAACACTGATCATAATTAAATGGCCAATTTCCTCGCTGAGTAGGTTTTGTGCCAAAAAATAGTATCCTTAATTTGACATTGGAACAGATAGAGGAATTGCTTGATAAACAGGATAACACACTGCTTAAAATGTGAATCTGACTGAATCTGACTGAATATGATCCAGGATAAAGTGGTTAATAGTGTTTATAGTGTTTATAGTCTTTAATAATGTTTACAGTACATGGCAAATATAAAATGTACACTTTAAACATATTACTTTCAAGACTTCTGGTGAAGCACACATTTAAGCAATGCTGTAATGGTAGGGGATGTGAATCTAACCCACCTGTAAGTTAAGGTAAAGATATTCACCAACCAGTGGACCAGGCCCGGTATAGACAGGGGAACTAGTCATGTCTTTCTCCTAAGACAAATGAACAGTTGATCTGATGACTGAATCACTGCAGTCTGGTACAAATAGTACCATATGACACAAACCGGGCATAATGCTCAGCAGGTTCCCCTTTGCTGCAAAGTCAATACAAGGCTTAAGAGTGGATGGGTGATTTTCCTTTAAGCAGAAACCCTTGGTTCAACCACAAGATCATTCCAAAGTAATTTATCCATCAACATATGCAAGGGAAGCTTAGGCATGTTGTTTTCATGCAGTAGTCTTCTGAAAGAACCAATTCAGTTTGGCATTATGCATGGCTCATAAAGGATTACCATACAAGGGTGAGATCCGATGACTGGCTTCAGTTTTGTTTAAAGCTAGTTTCCGTTTAGTATAGAAGCTACTGTTTAATATAAATGGTAGGCCACAGACGTCATACCTCTTTGCTACTTAAATTCTGAGAGACAAGCATCATTAACTATGATAGCTTTATCTATTGAACCATCTGGGAGTGTTTGCAAACTTTGCAAATATAAGTAGTGACCCAAAATTACATCTGACACTAAATCTTGTGACCATATTTCTCTGAAATTGGCAAATAAATCCATGTTTATCCATATTTATTTGTTGGCTTGCTATAGCTCTCGTGCTGTGTTGCAGCTTGTTTTCTTTAATCTTTGCCTGTGATCTCTGCTAAACAGAATTGCTTATTATTGGTAAAGATAGTTAGTCGATATTCCCTCTAATGAACTACTCCTAGTTTTCCATGATAAAGAAAATGACATTACATTGTAACAGATGATTTAGACAGATCTTGTATGGGAATGGTGAGTGGAGTGAGACAAGCCTTGAAAATATGAGCATCATGCAAAGAGGACCAGAGAACGCAACCCTGGCTGTTGTACCCCATTCAGAATCTAGGTAGTAAACTACTGGCTAAATAGTTAATTAGTGTTTCACATATGAGATAAGTGATTTACAGCTCAGTACACTCAGATGTGAGAACTATAGCCATAGTTGAAGGGTTTCTTTACAAACTCATTTGAATTTTACATTTTTTTTATCTTTATTTGCAGCCATTTCTCAGATTTAAAACTGATTGACAATCCCAATGCCTTCAAGGTGGTACATGCTCTCTCTCTCTACTCACGCCATATCAAGATGTCTTCTATTTTGTTCTGGGTTTTAGTAGTTTCCTAAAATGGCTGACATTCTAGTGAGAACAGATGGGAATGTTTGGGACAGAATGCAAATATATACTTTTGGAGAGCAGACTGACATACTCCATTATGACCTTCAACCTCTGAAACATCATCAGTGTTGATTTTACTCTCATGATCACAAAAAAAATGCTAACAAAACAGCATATACACTTTAAATGTCATCTACTTAATCAGACCCATATGGTCCGAGTAGAAAATAACGTAAAGGAGATTTTCCTCTGAACCCAGCTGAGAGTGTGCTTGTTTAAAACAGGGTAAATATTTAAGTTTCACTCACCAGTGCAATGGAAAGGAGATTTCTCCCTCACACACACTGTCACACATTCACTGTTTGCTCACGCTGCCTATCGTTTCATTAAACAGTGACCCGAGCTCTTAATCCTGAATAAACACGGGGCACAGATTCTATTCCTGCTGTTCAAACTTAATTAGCTGTTTAATGCGCTGGTGACAGTATTTCATGATAAAATATGGTTCATTCTGAAGGCCATTAACACTCTGATGCATCAAGGAGATATTATAATTAGATGCTTTTTAAAACCAGTAATGTTATGAAGTATGTTCTAGTGCACAGGGAGAAAGACAAACACTCCCACACACACAATTCTGCACAGAAAGTCATTTTATGGTGATGAAATTCTAAAGTTTCTCTCTGAGAGCGCATTGAACCACATGAAGCAGAAATGGTTCATTCTCCCTGATGAAAAGAGACTTATTGTCTCTCCTTAATGTAGTGGAGCCATAGGCAGTTAGATATATATAGTCATTTCATTCAGCCCTTTCTGAGAATCATATTGCAGTCCACAGCAGGGCTCAGAAGACAGACAGAAATAGTGAAAAATTGCATGGATGCAATGCCACTCTTACCACAAATGTGATTCATCAGAAAAAAGACATAGTCAGCCAATAAATGCTTCATTATTATTATTATTATTATTATTATTATTATTATTATTATTATTATTATTATTATTATTATTATTATTATTAT
>JAOVVH010000004.1:26202364-26215516 GCA_028566435.1 Scorpiodoras heckelii
TCCCACAGTCCAAAGACATGCATGTTAGGTTGATCGGTCACTCTAAATTGCCCGTAGGTGTGAATGTGTGTGTGTGGATATAACTTTATATATACTCTATTTAGTTATTCATTTGTACTTATATTTTAAGGCAGTTTAGGAAATAACAACTTCAAATCTAATTAAACATTATAAAATAAAATATAAATATAAAATATGGCATAAGTCAGTAACAGTTCCTCGTCTGTAAGCCCTTAAATGCCACAATTGTCCACAGAATAAAAATTGAAGACTAACTATAACCAGTTACCAGCACATACGGAGCCTCAACTCGCCCCATGTCTTTTTATTTAAAAATAAAAAAGAAAGACAGTAGGTACTCCGACGTGAATTCCTCTCTTCCATGTTGTTGTTTAGAGGGCGTTCTCCATGGATGATCGTATCGCCTGGACTCACGTGACCATCCCGGATAGTTTGAGGGAAGGCAGAATCGTTGACGAGTGGTACAGTCTGAGTGGAAGACAAGGAGATGATAAAGAGGGCATGATTAACCTTGTCATGTCCTACTCTGTGAGTCTGAACACACACACACACACACACACACACACACACACACACACAGACTCACTTTGTTTATTAAGAGTCCTACATGTGAATCACTTAAAAAAAATTTTCATTCCTGAATCATTACAGAACATAAGGGCAGGGCAATACAAATACATGATATTGCAATGAACTGTGTCCCAGTACTCTTTTCTGTGAGTACCTTGAGTACTGTTAGGACTGTTGGAGCTCTCATTGCAGCATTCCCAGGTGTGATGTAATCAAGGGAAATAGTCCCTACGTCTTGCTATAAACTATTCTGACCTGTTGTACAGAGAAGCAGCTCAGGACCAGCACAGTGGGTGGGTCTGAAAATAACAGTAGAGTTGTGTAATAGTGTAAAATACGTGTAGCTGTAATTTTGTGGACAGCTTCATGCAGTGTGTTTTGTTGTCGACATCAGCAGTGAGGATAATAGAGAAGTTATATTCTCTATCACTTCATTTAGTGCAAAAATGTGATAAGCGTTTATCGATATCCTACAGTTCTCAAATACATGCGTTACGCAAATACTAAATAAACTGTAGACCAAATGCAAAACACGTCTGTCAAACATGTGCATGGTTTTGCAACTACCGGGTGAGTCAAAAGTCTCAGGACACTCTTTTATGTCAGAAACGAAAGGGAAAATGACTTATCTGTATACCCCAGCAGAGCTGAAGGCGCAATGTGGAGGCTTGTGACAGCATTTCTCCAGAGATTCTCACATGGGTTCATAACGATTGGATCCTGCGCCTTCAGCTCTGTGTTCAGTGTGCTGTCCCTGGAACTGAACACGGAGCTGAAAGCGCAGGATCCAATCAACAAAATAGCTGTGCATCACAGGCAGTGTTCCCAGTTGCTGTTCCAGCTTTCTGTTTTGGTAACTTTTGAACCACAAGAGATATTGCAAATCTGATTTCTGAGACAATTCTTGCCTTCTCTGATATGCTACATGACCACTTTCCCATTGGGAAAACTTGCCCTTGATCCAATATGGCGGCTTTCAAGATGGCGGCCATGTTCCGGACATAGCCCCCTCACCCATTACCTGCTGGGGTATTCAGATATGTCATTTTCCCTTTCGTTTCTGAAATAAAAGTTTTGTCCTGAGGCTTTTGACTCGCCCTGTACATAGTGTATCTTTCAAACAGATGATGGGCATCACTACATCAGACATGTTTTTACAGTAAAGTAAAGAAATAAAGCATGATTATATGTAAGGAGTTAAATTAGAAATGACGAGGTGATGGAGCTTTAGTTTGCTAAGTATGAAGTGTATCACTAGCACAGAGCACTAACCACAGAGAACTGTCCATGAATGAATGATGATAGTCAATACCTGTTCAGTTATAAGGCTATAAGGTTATAAGGCTGTCATGTGCTGCATCAGAAGGCCAACAGTGAATATAGAAAAGGTGATCAAGGCAGTCACTTGTGCTTCATGAAGCTTCATACACCTGAATAAACTGAGCTTCCGATTGCATGCATTACACAGCGTTTTACAAATCTCACTCTCCACCGAGCTGTGTGATTGGATACATATGGACATGCTTTCCTTGATTTGAAAAGAATTTTATTGTTTGTGTTTTCACTCTTTATTTTTTTATATGATGTAGTCAGTACCAGCAGGAATGATCATGCCATCCCAGCCTGTGGTCCTGATGCCCACTGTTTACCAGCAGGGTGTCGGCTATGTGCCCATTACAGGTATGAGCTAATTATTGCCTTTATGATATACAATATTGCCAAAGTCAAATCACAAAATATCTTAGGCCCTGTTCACACCTGGCGTTAAGAATGCGTCTTGGGTGATCAGATCGCAAGTGGTCACAGTTAAATACAGGTGTGAACGAGATCAAATGCGTCTTGAAGATGCATTGAAATTTATCACTCAAACCGCACTGGGACACATACGGCCACATTGTTTTATCAGTGTGTATGTAAATGTGTCCTGGGCCACATTGAAGGACCGCCTAGTCAAACTCTGCACAAGACGAGCCAGGCGTGAACAGGCCCTTAAGACTACTTCTGAGCTCACCTGATGGAAGCAGATCTAACCACAGCAGAGATGAATCAAGATTGTTATAAACCCTGTAGGCTAAACTCAGTAGGTAACAAAGACCATTGAGACAGCGGGAAGTGATGCAGAAGAGGATTTTCTCTGATTTCTTTGTGAAAATGCAAAAACTTAAAAATTATTCAGTGGAGTTGAAAGACTACAGCATACAAAACGTTTCTCCTCCAACGTTTCTATCATTTTGGAATGAGTTACACTGTAAAAAATTTTTTTTTTTTTACAGTTTTCAGCAGTAACATTTACAGTTTTTCAGTGTATTTGAAAATGACAATAAATTTGATTAAAATTACAAGAATAAACTGTTTATTAAAATGTGTCATGTGATAACAAAAAAAAAATCTGTAAATGGAGTACATTAAATATCAGTTTATAACAGCTTTGTGATGAGACTTTTAACAAAACTAACCGTAAAGCTAACTGTACAGTATACTTTATTGAAAAAAGTAGCGTAATGTTCTGTAAATTACATGATATGAGTACAGTAAACCTTTAAGAAATAAAATACTTTTATTTATTTATTACAGTTTATTAATGCATTTAAATTAGGGACGTCCCAATCCGATCTAAGAGCTCGGAATCGGGCCGATCAAGGCATTTTTTAAAAGCTTGGAATCAGCTTTAGTGATCGGCCGATCTTTTATTTTATGTCAGTGGACACGCAGGGGTCGTAAACGGAGTCTGCTGTGTTGAAATATTTTAAATGGGTGCATTTGTTGTCAGGGGAGTAAATGTTTAATAAATCTTTGGTATTTGTATTGAATTTAACCATGTTTTGATGAAAAATTTACCCAGCGCTGCACTTTTTTTTTGTTTTAAAGCGGAGGAAAAACAAAACCGAATCAAGAGCACACTAGTTTTCGGACCCGTAATAATACATGGCAACAAAACTTTCTTAGCATACCGCGTCATAATCGGAATGTGCTTGCACAAAATTTGATTGGCTATTTGTCTTATAATAGGAATGAGACAAATAGCTTGAAATTTATATGTCTAGCTGAGAAATTTGCAGTAATACGTTTGTATCATTTATAGCGCCCCCTAATGACTTACTTGCACAGAATTTGACCAGCTAGCCCAGTGTATTATTTTATATGTACTACCCAAGTTTTATTTTTTTTGGTTGAAGCTTTCTTGAGTTTTCATTGTGCATTTTTGCAATCTGTTTATTAGCATGTGGCAGCCATGTTGTATAAAAAAAGTCTTTTTTTTAATATAATTATCAACTATGAGGGAATTCTGAATTTTCAAGTATTTTTTTACATTGATTGGCTGAAAATCCTAGGACTAATCTGCAAAAGTACAGTAGATTTTGCATGTTTGCCTAATTTACACAAAATCTAAATCTATTTTCCATCAGTCTGCCAAGTTTCATGTCTGTAGGACTTACGGTTTGGTCTGTGCAACAAGTTGTAGGCCAAAAGTGCGTCTGAGGAATAATAGGAATCAGAAGAATAGGAATAAAAAAACAATAGGGGTCCAAGCACACTAGTTCTCGGACCCCTAAAAAGAAAAATCCTAAGGAAAACAATAGGGGTCCGAGCACTAGTGTGCTTTTCATAATAATACTAATAAATAATACTGCTTCCACACCCTGGTATTATCTTTTTCTTATCTGGACAATATCTAGAAAATAGAAGTATCAGTTTGAAAATCGGTATTGGATCGGGAACAAAATTAATAAATCGGATCGGATCAGGAAAAAAAAAGACTTGATCGGGACATCCCTACTTTAAATAAAAAAAAAACTAAATTTGACAGGTTTTTTTTCACAACACTTAACTAAATTAACTCTGATTGATTTCAGTTAATTTAGTTAATTTAAATTTGTATTATAAAATGTAATGTTTTTTGTTAAGGCTAATGTGTAAAACGGTCTTAGATTTATAGCACTTCTAAAAGCCTATGCAGAATACACAGCAACACCACCTATGCACGTCACTGAAGTTAGAAACGAAGTTTGGACTTTCACGTATGAACATTTAAAGGGTGTAGCCTGACTATAAGAATTCCTGCAAAACCTCGAACTTACGACAGCAGTGTGGCCGTAAAAAGACTCTGGGTGAACGTGAGCAGCGTCGGCTGATGAGAATCATTTCACGTGATAGACGTGTAACACTGCCTCATGTAACATCGGAATTCAATGCTGGGGCCTCGACAAACATCAGCATGAGGACTGTGCAACGTTCCCTCCATGATCCTGTGGGGGACCAGTTTTTCTGGTACTTCAGTGTATGTTTTACTTTGTTAATAATTATATTTTAAAAATACAGTGTCTTCTGTACAAGTCCCTGTGTGTGAGCGGAGAGAGCCGTTACTATAGAAACAATAACGTATTCGACCGAGTGCTTTAATATAAACTATTAATGTTACAGCAGTAAATTCAGTCTGTGCCGTGACAGAAATACTGCACACCTTCTGAAGAAATCTATGAGGTGTTATATCTATGCTATAAGGATGTTTTAATATTACATAATTGTATATTGGGTTGACCTTTGATATGGATTTTAGCTATATGTAACTGTATTGTCAAGTTTTTCTTTTACCAGATGATTGTTTTCCGGTATGATAATACCCCTTGTAATGACTTTCTCAGGTGTGCCAGGTGTCTATAACCAGGGTGTGATGCCCATGGGGATGCCTGTCAGCGCCCCTCACAGTGCCCCCTACAGCGAGGAGGACCTGCAGGCCCTGAGTGACATGTTCCCTAACCTGGATAAGGAAGTGATCCGCAGTGTGATGGACGCGCAACAGGGCAACAAGGACGCTGCCATTAATTCGCTGTTGCAGATGGCTGAGGAGGTCTGATTGTGCTGCGAACGCACACGAGGCACTCAGTGGGTACACACAGGCCACTAAAACCATTCAGTGGGATTTTTTTTCTCTTCCCTGTCCTTCAAGTCAAAATAAAGGCACAGCATCAGTGGATTTTATATTAAAATAGCAGCACTCGCTGATGGGGTTTTTTCCACCTGAAGATAATCAGATGATTTGGTTCCATTCTTTACTTCATGGCTTTATTGTTCGGTATTTTTATGTAGTCTGGTTTTAGCCTTGTCCACACACACACACACACACACACACACACACACACACACACTGCAAATATCATCCAGTTGTTAAATATTCAATAATATTTATATTTTCAGCTAACACAGTTGTTTAATCGTTATTCCAGTAATACTTCTGTAACTCTGCTTCGTGTTTGGATGCACAGCCACTCAATTATGAGGCTTTAATTAATTTACAGTATAATAAATCAAATCATGCTTAACGTACCTTTCACGTGTGTAAGCAGGTTTAGTGGGTCACTGAGAATCATAAAAAAAGTAATCTGTGATAAACAGAGATGAACAATTTCATGTCATTTTCTGCAGGAAACTGAATCCGTTTCAGGTTAAGATGATATTACATAGTTTTTAATCCCACCCGAATAATAAATTATAATCATTTCTAAATTTGGTAGGAAGCAGATCTGTGTCCTGATCTGTGTCCTGATTATGGACTGTTAGATCCTGAAGTGTGAATCAGACGCAGTCATTGTTGTCGTTATTCAGAGAAATCTTTCCCACAGTTGCTTGCTGTGTTATGAATGTGGAATCAGACCACCTGCAATGCCAAAGGTTTTATTTTAGTAAATGATTTGTGTTAAATTTACTGCTATCTTAAATTAAGTTTATTTGTGAATGTGCAATTGATTGTATGAACAACAGAAAAACCTTTGCATTCGCTCAGTTTCTGGGTAAATATCACAGAGTGTATGTGTCTTAGAGTTTATGTACTATAACATTAAAAATATTATAGCCAACCCTGTTGGCCTCCAGATATCTGGAAGGGGTTTGGGGAAAGATGTCAATTAGGAAGTTGTCTTTCAAATCCATGGACTGTCTTCTTGTTGGAAACACTCAGGTCTGTATTTTTATTGATTCATTTCCCAGGCACTCACAAATTAATACTAAAAGCGCTGGTTGTAAATATAAGGAAGACATTACCTATAACTCCACACTCGGTAAAATTGAATACATTCACAATGCCAAAGGTTTTGTTTGAAAATTAATTTCAGTTTTTTTCCTTTGACTTTAAGACAAATTTACATTTGCAAAGTCAGCATTATTTCTCTGTGTTTATGTTAAATTATGAGTGTTTTTGTAAATCTCACAGTAGGTGTTGCCATATTCCATGAAAGTCTGGAGGTTCTCGTGTCAGACAGAGAAATCTGATTTACTATGTGGCTCTAAAATGTCTCTAAGCCATTGTTGACTTCTTTTGCGAAGAGGTGCCCTTGTTGGTACAAGTCTTGTCTTGTAATCTTAAATATGTCCCGTCTTTGACATGTCTGTTTCAGACTGCACCTGGAGATCAACCACTTTTCACTGAATCATTTAATTGGCATTTCATTTAGACTTGCTTATTTATTTCTTAATGTGGTCAAACTGTAAAATCATGATGTTCTTGGATCAGTACAATGCTTAACGCTGGTTGGTTTTTTTTTTTGTTAATCATCCTGTACACACTTCTTTTAAAAAAAAATAACAGTTTATTTCTTAGTCACTTATTGAGGATGTTAAATCTTTACGTTGTGTCCGCTCGTGCAAGAGCAGCGATGTTGAAATCTTTGGCACTTTACTTTCTGAAATGTAGGATTTTGTTTCAGGTTGAACAGTATACACAAGAATGACAATAAAACAAAAATATTCTAGTCTTCGTTGGTTTGGTGTTAGTGTCTGGTGTTAATCTTTTGTTTGTTGAATAATTTGCAAATAAATAATGCTTGTTGTACAGAAATAAAATCTATAAATAAATAGGAGATATACAGATGTATTTTTAATGAATCTTGTGTGAATCATTTCAGAGTTGCACCAGTTGCTATAAAGGATCACGCATGTGCTTGAATTTCCTGCAACCTCTTGTGGATTTCTGAAACATTTCCCACATCAACTGTCTTAAATCCTTAAGTGTTTCTCTGAATCTGGATTAAAAACAAGTGCGGTATCACTTTATCTCCATCGCTAATGTAAAAAACATTATCTTGTCTATCTGGCTCCTTTCGGCCTTATTGCTGTTAAAGTGCTGCATTATTGTAACTTCTAAGAAATTGTAGGTGTCGAGGCAGCAGTATGTTTCACATAAACCCAGTATCTCTGAGTTGTTTAGAAGGAAGTTCCTTAAGAAACGTTCACTTTTAGGCAGGATGTTTCAGTGTCCTGCTCATATAATGTACATGTGGAAGGGCAATGTCCCTGAATGAATTAAGGCTGAAACAGACATTGGTATATTCCTTTAAAACACCCTGAACAACGAGGGCTTTTAGTCAAAGAAGTGAAATTTTTAAAATAACAATGACAATAAAAATCAAGACCAAGCCAAAGCTTTAAACTGCAATAGTTTATTGAGATCTAAAAGACAGAGGACAAAGAAGAGCTTCCTCACATGCACTTTATAAGCACAACACACAACATACGGTTTCAACAAGCTTTCAACACTTTCTTACAATAATAATATTAATAATAATAATTGTGAAAATAGTTTTTCCTTCATTTGATGCCTTATTGCATGCAGTTACAAGAAGAAGAGCAGGATCATCACATAGACTACTAGAGAGGAAACCCAAGCTTTAAAATAAATCATTACGTTTCATCCCTGATAAAGATTAATATACTTTCTGCCATTCCGTTTCAGGAATAGTTCAAAGTTCAACGTCTCCTTCGGCGTCTACGCATCGGTGTGCATTCGGATCTCTGGCAGCCACACGAGTCGATGTAAGTATACGTGTATGTGGTCTTTGATCCATCAGGGCATAACATCTCCACTTCCTTCTGACTGGTTTCCTGCTCTTGACAGCAGGAGCATGTGTGCATCAGAGTGTTGGACTCTGAAGAGTACCTGTTATAAACAAAGGCAGGACAGAAGTGGGACAGTCAAATCTCTTAAATTTTGCCAGCGTTCGTGAAATGGCAGGATTCTGTTTTAAGGATTTGCTTTCATACTCACATAGAGGAAGTGGCACAGCTTCCTGAGCAGGAAGTGATCTCCACTGGAGTTGTGCTTTTGCAGCCATTGTTCTCCAGCACAGTGTTGTTTGTGTACGTTTTACAGTTGCTCTGTGGAGTACCTGGAGAACAAGTGGAGAAGACAAGGATGAGTCTCATGGGCAATCCAATGTACAGCATTTCTCAGACGAATATCACACTGTGTCTTTCACACTTACAGCTCATGCAGCAACCATCAGCATCAGTCGTCTCTGTTCCCTGGAGCGAAAGAGAACAGCGTTTTAAATGCATTTATACACCCTGTCATTTGTAGGGTTTAACACAAATCTAACATGCTTCATGACAGAAAGTGTCATTAATATCGTCACTGAAGTATCTTTAAAAAAAGATATCATAATATTTCTTATTATCAAATAATATTTAATTATCCATGAGCTCAAATTTGTGTGTATGACTATATTTTTCACTTAAAATAGCATTTCTCACTACTTCCATTAGCAAGGACACACAGTGCTACTGGACATCAAGAACATCACCACCCACTTGTGGAAAATTTATGGGTGCTAAATGTGAGTTAGCGAGCGTGAGTGAGATAGTGAGTGAATGAGAGTGAGTGAGTGAGAGAGATAGTGAGTGAGATAGTGGGTGAGTTAATGATTGATTGAGATACTGATTGAGTGAATGAGATAGTGAGTGAGATAGTGAGTGATTGAGTGAATGAGTGAGTTAAGGTTAAAACTCCTCATTGGTAGGCTGAATTCAATTGTATGTTTGGGCCAAATGTATCTATATGGCAGTTTATGAATTCACTTAAAATACAGAGATTTTTTTCACTATTTATTAAAATGTGATGTATGATACTTGTAAGTTATTCTTACTGATATATGAACAAAATATGAACAAGACTCAAACTCAAATTTGAGCTAGTTTCCAAGCAGTTAACTAGCATGCTAGCTATTTGTGATCGCAGAAGGTCATGGTAAATATATCACAGCTAAAAATCTAACAGAATAGCAGGTCCTAAAATCTCAGTGATACGTAAGTAAGAATTACATTACCTCACCTCCCACACAAATCTCATCAGTATCAACATGGTCACAAAACTAGTTCTTTGGGCCAAACCAAATTCAGATTGCACACAGCACTACAGCTCCTGGCCCACATGCAGCCTCACAAACATTAGATTTCATAATACAAATGCAGGTGTTAAAACTTCTTAATTAAAATTAGAACTAGTTTTAGAGAAAAAAGAAACCCACCGGGACACAGTTATCTGGGTTGAAAACAGGACATGTTTTTTTGCTTTCCTTCAGCATGGGGCCACCGTTAACATCCTGGCAGGTGTATGTCACACATTTATCATCAGGTGGTGAAAATGTCTGGTTAATCTGAGGACAAATTAGAAATGTCATCAACAGGACAGTTCAAATGTCTCACCTTCGATGTGCATTTACAGGCTGTACTAGACTAAAAGGTGTAAAGGTATACTGCACTCACTGGGATGGTCTGTGAGACATTATTATATGTGACCACACATCCTGTGCTCACACACTTTCCACAGCACTGGCCAGGGACAGGTTGATACTCATAACCCTTAAAGAAAATATAGGTGCATTATTCTGCATTGTTCTTCATCATTTATTTTCGGGGAAATGTATGATTTTTAACCCCCCCCCCCCTATTTTTCTATATTTGTGCCTTGCATTACCTGGTCGCATGTCGGATTACATTGTTTCCTCGTGCACACTGGAGTCAGAAGTTGAGTTTGGGGATCCACAACTGAGCCACATATACATTCCTCACACACATCATTACTGGGCATGGAGGAGCCCGGCTAGAGAGAATATATCAACGAATGTTATAGTGAATTAGCACAGCACTGATTATGTAATGTTTCAGATTTCCTCATCATGGTATACTATCAAACCACATACTGTACATTATCACATGCCAGGTATCAATATGAATTAAAACTGGATTCCACTTTACCTGATATATTGTTCCATTCTCCACACAGACATTCATGGGTTCTAAAAAAAAATATGCAGAAGGTTAATTTTTATCTACTCAGAACTTTAGTTGGGTGGTCTTTACCTTTGTATTGTCCATTTTTAAATCTTTTTCATAATCTTGTGACATTATTATTATTATTATTATTATTATTATTATTATTATGGAAATGGAGATCATCTCTGTAATTGAAATATGAAATCTGAGATTTTTGTATGAAATTAAGCCAAGCCTCACACTACTCACTGCATATGTAGCTCTGGCAGCAGCCGTCTGTTTGGTTAACTAGTACTTCTCCAGGTTGATCACAAGTGGGAATCGTCACAGTTGGACATACGACCGGGTTACACTTTATTGTCAGACTTTCAGCGTCACAGTCACATTCTTGGCAGCCCGTTTGCCATGGTTTATTTGGCTGAAAAAAATAAAGATGTAAGGTGTACACCGAGGCTATAAGAGGCACTTTGCTTGCACAGCAGATAGAGGAATGAAACGCAATGTTTAAGCACTCTGTATTACGTCTAATGTTATTCCTGAAGTACTTCCTTGATTCATATATTTTATGATATGATTGAACTGGATGAATAAATAATGATCTAATGATTGAAAAAGACAATGTGTGGTTTATTTAAAAGAACAGAGGGGCCTCAGGGGGTTCCTCCTTTGTTGGGACATAATGCACCAGTTCAAGCTGGTAAAGCCTTACAAAACTGTCTGTTGTCTCTCAAGACATACATTCATCAAGTTTATACATACCATTTTGGGACTACCATCAGGGCCAATGCAGTCTGGAAAACAAAGACAAAAACAAAACTCAAGAACTTGTTTAAAGACATTTGGGAATTATACATAATTATCAGGCTCTGTGGACAGAAAGAGTTCCCACTGCTGCAAATTTCCTTGTCAGTGATCATTTTCGGATGTGTGGTGTAAATTTCCTGAACCAAAATGTATGAGTGTTATCACTGAAGGTATAAGCTGTTCCATCAAATGTGACATAATGAGAGCTGATACATCCACTACAAGAGCCTGGATTTATATGTCAAACAAATATCATAAACCTTTGAAATTAGCAGTGTTCACATGAACAGAGATCATGATCAACTCTTATATGTAAACATGCTTGGATAGAAATACTTAGCTTACATTCACAGTCATATATGAAGCAGCAGCCAGTCTCATCATTAACTTTAATGGGTGTTCTGCCATTTGTACAGTTTATCGGTTCAGCTGGACTACACTGGTACGGTGTGTAGGTGACTGAGCCATTTTTACATGTTGCAGTGGTGCAGTTATCCACTTTCCAGGACTCCCCATTCTGTTGTTGTTTTTAAACAAGAATTGGTTATTGCAAATAAAACTGTAATGTTTAGAATATATTCTGGAAAATATTAACTGTTGGTCTGTATGTCTACTTTGAAGATAAGTGTTAATTACAATGTACACAGTCACATTCTTAAGTCTTAAATCTGCACATGCTTCTTGCTGGTTTTAATGTCTACTGACTAAGGAGTTACAGAGTATTGTATTTTAGGTTAAGCAACTGAATAATGAACTGGGATATGAAGGAGCTATAAAAAATTACCTTTCTTGGTGGGTTAAGACTGGTACAATCTGGGACTACAGTTGTGGGAGGTTTGGCAATAGTGGTCGAAGTCCTTGAAAATGCTGTGGTACTAAATGGTGTGGTGGTACTTGGAAGTGGTGTTGTCAAACAGGAATATGATTTTGTCTCAACATCACAACTGGCATTGCAAAATGCAAAATAGCACCACCCAAAGCCATCAGTTACATTATAAATGATGTCACCTAGAGAATACAAGACATTTGGGATATAGTAAAACTTTAAATGCATGATAACAATATATTTACCATAATTTACTTCAATATTTGTAGAGGAATTATCTTACCTGAAGAAAAATGTGTTCCATTTACAAAACAACATGGGGGAGCAGATTCCACAGGTAAAGTGACAGTAGTACTAACATTCTTTTGCATGCCTGTAGTTGGACGTAAGGTAGGTGGTCCAGTTACAACGGTAAATGTTGTGATAGAAGTAGCTGTGGTGAATGCTGATGTTGGTGTTCTTGTCTCATAAGGAGTGGTATAAACCTTAGTGGATGTTACTACTGGTGGCACAGTTGTTGACTTTGGAGCAGCTGTAGTGATGTGTGTTGTTGTTTCTACTGGTCCTGTGGTTTTGGTGGGTGCAGTTGTAGGAACCTCAGTGGTTGTTACTACTGGTGGCAGGCTTGTTGTCTTTGGAGGAGCTGTAGTGATCTGTGTTGTTGTTTCTACTGGAACTGTGGTCCCTGTGTGAGGAGAAGTAGGAACCTCAGTGGTTGTTACTACTTGTGGCACAGTAGTTGTTTTTGGAGCAGCTGTAGTGATCTGTGTTGTTGTTTCTACTGGACCTGTGGTGCCTGTGGGCATAGTTGTAGGAACCTCAGTGGTTGTTACTACTGGTGGCACAGTTGTTGTTTCTGGAGCAGCTGTAGTGATCTGTGTTGTTGT
>JAOVVH010000004.1:26378349-26390025 GCA_028566435.1 Scorpiodoras heckelii
AGCCCAAACTGTGAGGAACAGCCGCAGATCATTATCTCTAATCCACCACACTTCACTGTTGGCACTACCCCGAATCCAGGCCAAATACAGCCCAGTTAAGGCAATTATGGCTAGAAAGGCAATGTCAAGTGTTCCGTGGGCCAAAACCGGACCATCTGTAGCCATCCATATTCAGGGTGTGTCAGTTCTCCCAGTGTTCTCCCAGCATCCACCAAACCCAGATTCATCCCTCAGACTGCCAGACAGTGAGGCGTGACTCATCACTCCTGTAAACACGTTTCCACCGAGTCCAGAGTCGGCGCTTCACACCAGCCCACGCTTGGCACTGCTCACATCATGATCTTAGGCTGGTGTGCAGCTCTTCAGCCACGGAAACCCATCTCACCCACGTTCAGGTCTCACGCTGATGTTCCACATTTCAAGACACTTCCATTTCACAATGTTAACATTTACACACGGTTTTAACCAGGACATTTCACTTGTAGGACTCGGCTCTTCAGTACAGCTCGTTCTGTTTGTCTCAGGAGACGGAATGATATGTGATTGATCTTATACAGCTGTTAGGAATGGGCGTGGCTGAAACAACTGAGCGGTGTATAATATGCAATGTATAACTTATATTGTCATTCATGGGCTACGCAATTTGTCACGACTGAACCTTTGCGTAACTGAATGAACAAATCAATAAATAAGGGAGCAAGACAGCACAAAAATGTCTGAAATCAGTATTGTTTTATTTTTTTACAGGCAAGGTACTGTGTGTGTGTGTGTGTGTGTGTGTGTGTGTGTGTGTGTGTGTGTGTGTGTAGGCAGGTTTTTAATACATTCTCATTCCTGAAGTTAAATAAGGACTGACAAGTTGTCTGGCAACAAATTCAGAAATGTGTTTGTTCTGAAGCTCAGTGGCTACTGATACTGATTCCTTTAAATAAATCAGTACATACGCACAGATAAAATCCCCCCCTCCCTCTATTTATAATATACACTCCATATAGCAATAGATTTCAGATAAAGTCATCACTATGGTACAGGATACAGCCATTTTTCTTTAAGTGGAATATTTATTCAATCATTTATTTAGTTAGATTAAAAAAAAGAACACGAGATGGGATTTACTTGCATAAAGAAATCACGTGAAAAAGACAGCTATTCACGAGCACTTGGGGAAAAGTACAGCAGTGGACCCCGAGGCCCCGGATGCGCTGGGCAGAGCTGAGAGTTTGTTCAGTGTCAGTAAACTGAAGGTCATCTTCAGTGTGAAATGGGAAACTGGCCTGAGCCCTGCAGTGTACACGGTGAGACTGGAGTCACCGCTGGGCGCCTGACAGAGAGGAAGTAGTGACTTTCAGAGTGCACAGTACAGTCATCAGGGTCATGAGTGAAAGTGTGCACAGGTAGGCAGATGAGAATCAGATATGAGGTTATACTATAGATAACAATGTGAGGCCACGTGCTGCGCTCACTCTGTGATGGAGCATGAATGGGTGTAGCATAAACATCCTGTAGTGTTGCGGCAGTGCTTTAAAATGGCACAGTGAGGAGGAACGGTGCATGTTCAGTCTAGATTCAAGCAACTCAAATGAAACAAAGTCAGTTAGCCAGTTATCTCAGCCAATGTTAGTTTACTATGTGCAGTGTTTTATTAGACAAAGTTTAGTTAAGTAAGTCAGTGCTGCGGCAGAGCTTTAGCATACAGGTGGCGTATATATGTATTTACAGGGAAACGGGAAGGGGGGTGTTATGGTCTGTGTTTTGCACTGAAGGAGCAGTAGTTTCAGTAGTCGTGTGCACTCTGTTGCCTACCTGTGATGAACGTGTGTGTGTGTGTGTGTGTGTGTGTGTGTGTGTGTGTGTGTGTGTGTAGCCGGTGCATCCCACTGCTGTACTTTCCCTACAGACACACAAAGAACTCCTGCTATTTAAAAAAAAAAGGTCCAACTGAAAAACACTTCATTCAGAAAAAAATAGAAAAAGGCAAGTCACACTTTAACAGTTATTAAAATATTCATCATAAAGTTAAACCACCAATTAATGTAATATAGTCATAGCAACAGCAGTAGAAATGATAAAAATGCAGATATGTGAGAGAGAGAGAGAGAGAGAGAGAGAGAGAGACTCCCTAAAAAGACCAGTTCCTGCTACGTAGTCTTGAACTGTGACTCGTAAAATAGAAAAAAAAACATGTTCTGTTACCGTGCGATTGGTGCGCATGCCCCGTGTCACTGGATTTATACGGTAAAACGTGAAAAAATACCAATAAATAAAATACCAATAAATCCATGTAGGTATTTTTTGTTCATTTCCTACACATATTTGGCAAGGTAATATTGACAGAGTTATAAATTAGCATTCATTATTTTCTCATGCACACCACAACAGAATTAAAAAAAAATTGCCTCTACACTCCAAAGGGCATGATCATGAGTGCTGCCAGTTGCACATGCTCGATAAAACACGTCACATCTTCGGCCCGAAATCTGAAAAGTCAAACATAGAAATCTGTTTCTTTCTTTCATTTCTGTTCTTAAAAGACCTGAGGAAATGTCACTCCATCTGCAAACCTGTACGTAACTCATCTGTCCATTGCCTTCACCATCCCAACGCCTTCCATGCAAATCTTTAGACACGTATTGTTCAGTGGCATTAATGTAAATGTAAACATAAGATTGGACTTGATGAGAATTGTGGGTCATTAGTGTGAAGCTTCTTTCCCTTGATTCTGTGTCTTTGATCTGGGTAAATCTGCGTCCCAGGTAGCTGACGGGGACGCAGCTGTAACAGTGCACACAGACTGCATTCAGTGTGTAAACGTCCAATGATGGTACAAAATGAGGTTTTCAAAACACTTCCAGCGAGTCGGAGCTCTCAGCCTGGGTGTCTTGAACAGGTTGCTACGCATGCATCTTTTTAAAGCGAAGATAAAATTCCCCCATGCCACCACTTACAGCTGGGAAGGAGCTAAAGAGGGCAAAAACATACAGAGGGCAGTGAAATTTACAGACACCAATAAAGAGCTGATTTCCTGAAGTCCACGTTTCACTACACTATTGAGGATAAAGTGTTTTCTTCAGCGTAAGGAGAAGCAGTGGAAGTCCGTAGCACGGTGTGATTGACGGGTGAGAGGTCATTCAACTCTCCGGATGAGGATAAAGGGAATGACGGAGAGAGAGAGATGCCGGACGAGGGTTCCGCAGAGCCAGCAAAGGTTCGAGGAGGCTTAGGGACAAGATTGGGCTCGAGTGTGGCTCTGGCCAGTAGTTGCTGCTCACTGTCCAAGTCCTCCATGTGCTGTTCTTCCGTCTGAACTGAGGAGCCGCGCCCTGATTCAGATTCAGCATCAGAATTGTCCGGAGGCAGAGAGTCGCTTCCGTCTAGCTTGAAGAGGGAATCCAGATACTGAGCAAACTCCAGCACTGCCTGACTGGTGTTCCCATTGGACAGTGAAGCCACTCTGACCTCTTTTGTACTTTTCTCCTCTTTCTTCACACTTGCATTCTTTGGATTCTCTCCATTTTCCTCCTCTGTAATGCCAGTCCAAGGTGGCATAGGACTTGAGTCCTTGCTGTTGCACCTTGGAAACACTTCAAATGTCTCCGATTTGGCACACAGGAGGGACTTCTGCTGGCCTGGCTGAGCCTCAACAATCTGTTTGGGTACAAACCGAGGAAAATGGCTACCGCGGGTAGTTTGAGAGAGGGAACGGCCTTGATTAGAAGGTACCACATGTTCTGTAGAGAGGCTGTGGCTTTCATTGGGAGGTACTGCAAGTTCTGGTGGTGTGGGGCAGCAGGGCCCAGTTTGGCCCATAAGTTCTCGCTCAGGTGAGGCCTGAATCAGCTCAGTACGTGAGCTCAGGGATGGATTCTCCTCAGGAATTGGGGCATCAAGGGGGAAAGGGAGCATCCCAAGACATGGCGAGCCTCTGAAAGCAGCCGAGGAGCGGCGAGAGTCCATGCTGTAGACAGAGTCGACATCTGAAAGGCTCTCCATCACAGCCAATGGAGCCTTTCGCTCCCGCAGCTCCAGGGCCAACCGCTCACGAGCACCCATCAGCACGACAGGCACAACAGGAGGAGGGCACTCCGAAAAACCATCCAGAGAGATCTCGGATCGAGCACAGGAGCTACAGGAGATAAAGTGGAAGAAAACAGGGGAGGGAGCAAAAGCGATGGATATACAGAAGCATATAGAAAAGATTGGAAACCAAAAGAGTGAAGGTTACAGTTAAAGAAAAAAGAGTAAAGTAAAGGACAGGAGTATAAGGTAAGGATGTGGAGAAAGAAACAGGGAAGGAATAAGAGGGATAAAACACACAGATGTATGTAAAAAAAGGTTTGGATTAAAAGACATTGAGGAAGAGATATAAAGAAATTAAGGCACATGGCCAGGAAGAGAGAGCGAGAAAAGAAGAAAAAGGGAAATGCAGGTTAAGTTAATGCAACAGGATTTCATCTATGCTGTGCTTCTCTACTGAACCAAAGGGGCCGAGGGGGAAACTGGATACTACCATAAGTGGTTCCTCTATAGTGTGCATGAGTGAGAGAGGACAGGGACCATGGTTAAGATGAGACAGACCAAGTGTTCACATTCTGCCTAATTTGCCTAAATCCAAATAAACAGAAAATCATAAGCTGCTCTTACTTTGTGTGCCATCAAGAAACAACTACTTGAAATCTAAATGATCATTTAAACTTAATAGTACAGGGTGAGCCAAAAGCCTCAGGACACCCTTTTATGTCAGAAACAAAAGGAAAATGACATATCTGAATACCCCAGAAAGTAATGGGTGAGGGGGTCTATCTTTTAGGCTATGTCCGGAACATGGCCGCCATCTTGAAAGCCACCATATTGGATCAAGGGCAAGTATTTCCAATGGTAAGGTGGTCATGTAGCATATCAAAGAAAACCAGAATTGTCTCAGAAATCGATTGCTGCAATCAGATTTGTCTTGTGGTTCAAAAGTTATCAAGTTCAAAACTTTTGTTGTTCGTTACAGATATCTGAAGATGGAATTGAAGAAAGAAGGGAGGATTGAGGTGATTCAGATGTCTGGGGAATGCAGCTGCCGTATCATAGCTGCAGACTTCAACAACTGACACCCAGAAAGACCATCAATTTCACACAGCACTGTTGCATCCCTCATAGCCAAATTCCGAGAAACCAGGACTGTGGACGACAAGCCACTTAGTGGTCGTCCGAAGACTGCTACCGACGAAGACCCATTTTCATCAACCAGACCCTAAATGCTCAGCGCTAGCTGACAATGCTACAGGAAACAGTGTTCCCATCCATTCTGACCAAAGATGGCAGTTTCCCCTATTATTTCCAACAGGATGAGGCTCCACCACACTATGGAGCGAGTGTTCATTAGTGGCTGGATATTCAATTCCCTGGTCATTGGATTGGCCTGTGGAATGGCCATCCAGATCACCCAACCTCACACCACTTGACTTTTATCTCTGGGATCATCTCAAACAAATTGTGTATGCTGAAAAAATCTGCAACAAACACCACCTTCAGCACCACATAGTGGAGGCTTGTGACAGTATTTCTCCAGAGATTCCCATGCAGGTTCATAACGATTGGATCCTGTGCCTTCAGCTCTGTGTTCAGCACCAGGGACAGCACACTGATCACGTCAAATAGCTGTGCATCACAGAAAACGTTCCCAGTTGTTGTTGCAACTTTCTGTGTTGATACGTTTTGAACCACAAAAGATATTGCGAATCTGGCAATCGATTTCTGAGACAATTTTGGACTTCTTTGATATGTTGCAAAAACAGGACAAAGTCACAGGGCTTCACAGGAGACTGCAGTTGCACCCAAAAAAGATGCTCTTTTTTCTACAGAACAAGAAAGAATTCCAGTGTGCTATCACAGCACTTAAAACACACTTTTTTCAGTGCGATTTCGGTTGGTTGGGCGAGTTGGGCGAGGAAGTGGTGCATGACACGCCCACTCATTTAAACTTTCTTTGTCTGGCTACCTCGAGGGCATTACTTGCGCCATTGAAAAAGGCAATCTGGGTGCGCTGTGCTCCTAACTTGCAAACAGCTGTGTTTAATTAACCTCACACCTATTTAACAACTCCCTAATCAGCAAAGGCGTGACGACCTACTTGTGTGAAGACCTACTTGGGTAAAGACCTGCGAGTCTACCTGTGTGAGTCCACCGAGCAAGGCAAATGGTCAAGGTGCCAAGGCAGCCAGTCCTACTGCCTCCAAATATGTGCTACCATCGCATTCCTGTTATCTCCGGTTCGTACAGAAATCGTAGAAAAACTTATAGGCACCAAAATCATGCTAGCTTCAGGGTACTAAAGCAAACCACACCCACTGTTGCTTCCTTCTCTGTTGGGCTATGGAACTGCCAGTCAGCTGTTAACAAAGCTGATTGTATCGCCTCCTACGCCAATCATTTATCATTACAGCTACTGGCTCTGACTGAAACCTGGATCAAACCAGAAAACACTGCTACTCCGGCGGCACTCTCAAGTAATTATTTCTTCTCCCATACCTCTCATCTGTCCGGGTGAGGAGGAGGGACAGGCCTTTTGATTGCCAATAGCTTGAAATTTACTCCTCTGCTACCCTCATACACCTATACCACCTTTGAATATCATGCCATACTGGTTACCACTCTGGTCAAACTTGGCATAATTGTCATTTACCGTCCTCCTGGGAAACTGGGCAAGTTCACACATGAGCTTGACATACTTCTGTCTTCCATCCTGGAGCATGAGTGTCCCATGCTCATTCTAGGTGAAATGAATATCCACCTAGACAGTCCTTGTTCAGCGGACTTTCAATCTCTTATGCATTCCTTCGATCTGGAGTGGTTCTGCAGACCTCCAACTCATAAAGCTGGCAAAAATCTGGACTTAATATTTTCTCGCAACTGTAACACCGACTCTCTAACTGTCACTCCTCTGCACCTCTCGGATCATTACTTTATACAACTCAATGTCCGTATCCCAGAAAAACCTGCTAGTACTCTAACTATGGTCTCGTTCCGCCACAATCGTAGAGACCTCTCAGCAGACCAGTACTCCTCACTGTTCGCAGCTTTTATGCCTCCACTTGGCTCATTCTCCTCTCTCAGAGTCAGTGATGCCACCAATACACTCTGCTCCACGCTGAGCTCCTGCCTGGACAGTTTCTGTCCTCTATCCACCCAAGCCATCCACTTGAACAAGCCACAGCCATGGCTAAACAATCATGCCTTCTGAAAGCTGTGCTATAAAGTCCAGGCTGCTGAAAGAAAATGGCAAAAAAGCAAAAACCACGCTGGCCTAATAAGCTATCAGCTGCTCCTGGCTTCCTTTTCAGCTAGCTTTACTACTGCTAAAACTGATTTCTACCAGAAAAAAATCAGCTCTCTCACAGACTCCAGGAAACTATTTGCGACATTCAGATCGCTACTTAACCGTCCCCCACCTACTCCAGTTACCTGCCTCACAGCCGAAACATTTGCCTCATTCTTTACTGGAAAAGTGACGACCATCAGCAGCCAATTCACTGATCCTCCCAAAGGCAACCTATCTACCCTGATTAAGAACACCACAAACTCTGCAACAAGTAGCAGTCCTACTACATGCTCTGCTCCTCTGTCTCACTCGATCATGGGCGCTACCTTCTCCTCATTCACCCCTCTCTCTGAGGGCGAGGTACTGACTCTTCTAACATGTAGCTGTCCTACTACATGTCCACTTGATCCTATTCCTACAAGCCTACTCCAAACCATTCCTCCGACAATCATTCTGGCTATCACACATGTGATAAATACCTCCTTAAAAGCTGGCAAATTCTCAACTGCCTTCAAACTGGCTCAAGTGACACCATTGCTCAAAAAGCCTTCTCTCAACCCTGCCCAGGCTGATAACTACTGACCTGTCTCACAACTACCTTTACTTTCTAAAGCAATAGAAAGAGCATTCTACAAACAGGTCTCTGGATTCCTCTCCTAGAATGACCTCCTGGACCAAAACCAAATCAGCTTTAAAAAAGGGCACTCCACCGAAACAGCATGGTTGTTTGTGACAGAAGCCTTAAAAACAGCATGAGCTGCAGGACAATCCTCAGCACTTATTCTGCTGGACTTGTCAGCTGTCTTTGATACAGTCAGTCATGGCATTCTCCTATCTATACTCTCAAACATGGGTATCTGGGGCAAAGAGCTATCATGGTTCAAATTGTACCTCTCTGAGCATTCATTCAAGGTATTGTGGCTAGGACAGCTGACCTCAGCCTATGCGCTGTCCACCAAGGTTCCCCAAGGCTCCGTATTGGGCCCCCTTCTCTTTGCCATCTACACTACCTCTCTAGGCCAGATTATCCACTCACATGGTTTTTCCTACCATTGTTATGCTGATGACACTCCGCTCTATCTGTCATTCCCACCTGATGACCCTCGCGCCGTGAATATCGCACTGCCTCTCGGACATATCCTCACTGATGAAGGAACACTACTTTCAACTAAACCTATCCAAGACTGAACTACTGTTTTTTCCAGCAAAACAATCGATTCAATTGACTCGCTTTCACTCTCTCCTAGAAAGGTCGCTAGGAACCTGGGTGTTATGATTGATGACCAACTATCCTTCACAGACCATGTTGCCTTGGTCACTTGGTCATGCCGCTTTGCTCTATACAACATCAGACAAATTCGACTGTTCCTATCGCAGCAGGTTACCCAACTTTTGGTATAAGCCGTGGTCATCTCCCGCCTCAACTACAGCAATGATGTGCTAACTGGCCTCCCGGCCTGTGCAATAAAGCCTTTACAGACAGTCCAGAATGCGTGGGCACATCTGGTTTTCAACCAACCCAAACAGGCATGTCACCCCACTGCTCACTGAGCTCCACTGGCTACCAGTTACTGCTCGAATCAAATTCAAAGCCCTTAAGCTGGCCTATAAGGTGATTACGGGACATGCTCCCTCCTACTTACACTCTCTCCTTAAGGCTTATGATACCCTCTGGTCGCTGCGCGCCTCCAGTGAACACCGTCTAGCTTTGCCAAAACTACACACAAAGCAATCCAGGCTGTTCTCATGCCTTGTTCTCCAATGGTGGAACAAGCTGCCAAGTGCTACCAGATCAGGGGTGTCCCTCACTACCTTCAAGAAGCTCTTGAAGACTGAGCTCTTCAAAGAGTACTTACTCTCTTAACACCTCTAACAAACGCACTGTTGTACTGTAAACTTTGGTTTCTACTTTTGGATTTCTACTTTTTTTTCTTCTTTTTTGTCTACTTTTTGCCTTGTATACTTGCACTTTGCCTTGTGTCCTTATTACTTAAGTACCTTATCACTTGTAAGTCGCTTTGGATAAAAGCATCAACTAAATGCAATGTAACATGATGTAAGACAATGTAATGTAACGTAATGTAATGTAATATGCTACATGACCACCTTCCCATTGGAAAAACTTGCCCTTGATCCAATATGGCAGCTTTCAAGGGGCCGCCCCCTCACCCATTACTTGCTGAGGTATTCAGATATGTCATTTTCCCATTCATTTCTGAAATAAAAGGGTGTTCTGAGTCTTTTGACTCATCCTGTACATTATATACCACATTATATACTACAGAGGGATGCAATGATAATGATAATGTAGTGATTAAAAAAAGTTTGATACCGTGATGAAATTTACCAGGATATTACAAGGTCAAGGTCATTTCAAGATATACATATATATCTTTTTCAAGACATAATTTTTAAATATCATTATAAATATTGTTTCCGTGGCTTTTTATCATGGTATTATTGTTCCATGAGTTTCTGGTATCATTACAACCCTATTATGTACTACATTACAGTACATTATAATCCATTATAACGTGTTATACTACATTATACATAGCCAGTTCTATTTACAGGCATATACAGTCAACTCCATATTTATTGGCACCAAGGGTATAAATACTTATCAAATGTGTTTTTTTAACAAACCACGTGTGTCACAATTATTGGCACTAATGCACTTATCATGTTTTTAGCATGTATCCTAACAAGGTTCCCAGGGCCTCACAAACTTCCACCATCCTTAACAGTGAGGACTGGTTTACTTTCTGTATAACCATCTTATTTATGCCAAATGCACCCTGAAAGTTTTCCAAAAAAGCTCTATTTTATCTCATGATCATAGAATCTGATTCCAGGCAAAGTCCTAATAACATTTAGTGAAGCCCAGGTGCTCAGTGAAAGAAAAGGTTTGTTTTCTGGCATGACTTCTGAACAGTTTGTTGGCATTGTGGTAAAGGCTGATAGTAGATTTGGAGACATGGTGACCCACCATTTTCTGTAAATCTCCATCTCTGATCCTTGGAAAAACCTTTGCCTCTCTAACCATCTCAGCAACCTCCTTACTGTGACCGGGGGTAAAACTCACTTGTGTTGTCTTCCAGGGAGGCTATAACAACCCATGTTGTGTTAAACTTCTTAAATATTGCCTTACCAGTGATAACAGTGATACGGCTGTTTTTTATAGCCATTGTCTTATTTATGACCATGTTGTTTTCATGTTGTATTTATTTCCCAGTGAATAAACGGTAAGCTCCTTTCGGGTGAGGCGCAGCTTATTGCATATCAGCTTCCAGCAGCCAACATGCTGGAGTACCTGAGCCTCAGACGGGCGACCATGTAAAGGGTTAGCTGGTCACCATAGCAACACCACCGGTGCTTCCGCGCTCTAGAATACAGCACAGCTGGCCGGCCCTTTCTCTTCAGTCAGCAGCTGCAGGATGCCTGCCAGAGGTGGTTTCTCATAGTGGACAACGACACCGAGGGAGTCATCAGACAGGTGGTTCTGGAGCAGTTTGTTGCCAAGCTGCCAGTGGGGATGGCGGAATGGGTCCAGTGCCACCAGCTGGCTGGAGGAGGCTGTCATGTTGGTGGAGGATCATACGTGGTCCGTGAACCCACCACCCAGGGTGCAGGTAGGAAGCCCAGGCCAGGCTGTTGGCACTGCTGGGACACAGGGCACGTCCAGAACCAGTGCCCCGTGATGGAGGTCAGAGCAGTGGTATGGATCCATGATGTGCTGCAGGCTGCCCCTGATCAAGCAGGGGTACTGGTAAGAATACTGGTAAGTGTACAAGGGGTGCACACCAGGCCTTGGTGGATTCAGGATGTAGCCAAACCATGATTCACCAAAGCCGGGTTCAAGGTGGGGCACAGGAAAATGCACAATGGGTGAAGGGAAAGGAGAAGGTGAAATGTGTGTACAGGGATATTCACGAATATCCTGTAGTTCCCAT
Source organism: Scorpiodoras heckelii (assembly GCA_028566435.1). Taxonomy (NCBI): domain Eukaryota; kingdom Metazoa; phylum Chordata; class Actinopteri; order Siluriformes; family Doradidae; genus Scorpiodoras; species Scorpiodoras heckelii. The sequence goes on from JAOVVH010000004.1 coordinate 26,389,609, forward strand.
CACCATTCAATTCAGGGGAGAAAAACAGTGTTGAGGCAGCTAGTCCCTGCCTCCCTCATCCGCTAATTCTGGGGACAAATTGGCCTGGGCTTAATAGTCTATTAAAGCGAATTTGTGAGGATAGGTCCTGCACAGTAGGATGTGTGCAGCACTGGAGGGGGAAGTGAGGTCCCGGTCATCAACATCAGCTCCTAGTCAGACAGACATGGATGTGGAGGCGGGGTCCATTCCCCCCTCCCTCCGGGAATACCTCATTGGGGATTTCCATCTGGAGCAGACATGTGATGAGACACTCCAAGTGAGAGTAATTGATGGTCAAAGTGTCTTCTCAATGCTGCACTATCCTACCCGTATTTTGCCATTATTAAGGATAGACTGTATGGAGTGACGCAGAACACACACACCCAGGAAATTACT
>JAOVVH010000004.1:26580557-26590611 GCA_028566435.1 Scorpiodoras heckelii
CCTTCATCAGTGCTCACAGGATGCTGCCTACAGGATGCTGGTGACTGGACATTTTTGGTTGGTGAACTATTTTCAGTCCAGAAGTGACACTGAAGTGTTTAAAAACTCCAGCAGCACTGCTGTGTCTGATCCACAATTCTTTGCTCATATAAATTAAATTAGATGAACCCAAATTGAGGATACCATAATAAATTTGACCATAATACAATTGTGTCACTATAAATTCAAATGCAATTGCCTGGGTGAAGGGGTAAACAGATAAGGATAAAACTACTTAAAATAATTTCCTACCAAAAGGACATTTAACATACACCGATCAGGCATAACATTAAAACCACCTGCATAATTTTCTGTAGGTCCCACTTGTGCCACCAAAACAGCTCTGACCCATTGAAACATGGACTCCAAAAGACCTCTGAAGGTGTTCTGAGTTAGCTGATAGAAATACATTAGCAGCAGATCCTTTAAGTCCCATAATTTGTGAGCTGGGGCCTCCATGGAGCTGACTTGTTTGTCCAGCACATCCCATTGATGCTCAATTGGATTGACATCTGGGGAATTTCGAGGCCAATTTAACACCTTGACCACTTTTTCTCAAACCATTCCTGAATAATTTTTGCAGTGTAAAAGGGTGCATTATGCTGCTGAAAGAGTCCACTGCCATTAGGGAATACTGTTGTCATGAAGGGGTGTTCTTGGCCTGCAACACTATTTAGGTAGGTGTTACATATCAAAGTACCCAAGCTGAACAGATAGCACCCATAAAACTGCTCTTGGTGGCTTGTCTTCTTCCCATAGTGCATCCTGGTGCCATCTTTTCCCTAGCAAAGTGACACACACATACCTGGCTGTCCACATAATGTAAAAGAAAATGTGATTGATCAAACCAGACCACCTTTTTCCATTGCTCTATGGTCCACTATTGACGCTCATGTGGCCTTTGAAGGTGCTTTCGGTGGTGTACAGGGGTCAGCATGGGCATTCTGACTGGTCTGCAGCTACACAGCCCCCATATGCAGCAAGCTGTGATGCACTGTGTGTTCTGATGCCTTTCCATCATAACCAGCATTAATGTTTTCAGCAATCTGTGCTACAGTAGCTCTTCTGTGGGATCAGACCACATGGCCTAGCCTTCACTCCCCATGCACATCAGTGTGCCTTTGGTGCGCATGACACGATCATCTGTTGTCCTTCCTTGGACTACTTTTGGTAGGGACTAACCACTGCATACCAGGAACACCCCACAAGACGTGTCCTTTTTGGAGATTCTCTGACCCAGTTATCTAGCAATCACAATTTCGCCCTTGTCAAATTCACTCTTAGATTCTTAGAGTTGCCCATTTTACCTGCTTCCAATATATCAGCTTTAAGAACTGACTGTTCACTTGCTGACTAATATATCCTACCCATGGCAGGTCCCACTTGTGCCGCCAAAACAGCTCTGACCCATTGAGACATGGACTGAGACATGTAATGAGATAATCAATATTATTCACTTCACCTATAAGTGGTTATAATGTTATGCTTGATCAGTGAAGATGTCAATACAGTATACATTTATAATGTATCATTCACAAGACAGAATGACATTATAAATACAATTCAAGATCATATTTCACTTCTTCAGAAATTTACAAAATTTCAAAAATATTCATACACTAGTGATGTAAAGAGTAACTTTCAAAATTAATTTTAACCATTCTTAATATATTCAGCACCAACAAAGAGCAAATGATGAAGTTTCATCTTTATTTCATTTTGTCATTAAGAAATTTACATAGCAAAACTGATTATTAGAAAGTATATAAAAAGTACAGAAATCAAACTTTAAAAAATCTACTTCAGGGGTTATAAAACATAACGGGATATTTTGTACTAAACATGTTTAATACATAAGTTTAGGTAATAAAAGAAAAACCTGAAAATTCTATTTGGTCCAGAATTTGAACTACTGAGAAAGCCATTTCAGCCTTGATTAATTCCCTAACCATCTTCAAACCATATGCTGGTCACTAAAAACTAATTATCACAGAGGACAGAAAAGTAGAAAAAAGACTCACAAGTAGCTCTTGGTGAAACTGGCCATTGATCATGTTGCTATGTCCAATTTTATTTAAACTATATCTGAACCAAGTCATTTCAAAGCAGAAGTATTTAAATGATTTTAGTGTATTCCGTATATGTGACTATAGAATTATTGCAATTCAGTAACTAGTTTATCATCTATATACAGATGGGTATCAAATTAAAAAAAGAGATTTTTTTTCTTCCAATTATCTGTTTTTTTCCTCATGGAAGTGGTATACTTCCAGATGTCCATCTGTACCTGGCATGAGGGCTCACTGAAAGGTTTGATGAGTATGAAAATATGAATTATATGCTATAGCAACAGGTCTTAGCTCAATTGAACACTGATGGGCAATTTTGGATTGTATTAGCCAACTCTCTTCATAACTATCAAAACACTATTTGAGGGAATATAGTACCTTTGGGATGACTTACACAATCAATCTGAAGGCATATTGATATTGTACTGGTGGCTTGTGGTCACTTTACTATGACACTTTCTGTTGTTTTTTCCTTTAATCTGTCATCTGTCTTTGTATCCAAGTACTATTAAATTTTGTCATTTTAGTAGAACCAAAAGTATAAAAACATTATAGAAATTTGCTCCATGCTAATATAATGCAAAATTGATCATAAACATTTCAGTAAAGTTATTTAAAAAAGGACAGGTATAAAAGAGGTACAATGAAAACTGCATATAGAATGAACTCCATTACATGTATGGTCATTTATGGTGATTTTTGTGATTCAATGTGAATGCAGTATATATGTTCTATAACTACAAAACTTTGGTTATTTAAAACTTATTTTGTAGCCAGTCTGTACCATCTCTTAAGTTCCTCCCAAAAACAGCTCATCCCTGAATGTTCTAGTCTTGAAGATGATGTATTGATCTCACTTCCTTTTGAGCAGCTGCTTCTCCAGATACTCCAGTCGTGTAGTCATTGCTGACAGTGATACAGTTAAGGACACAGAATAGTGGAAAAAATATCAGTTTCCTATGTAACTGTGGTTCTGTAAAACACAAATAATTGCAACTGATATTGAGAATAACTTGGAATACTGTTAATATTGTTTGAATACTCGCATGTATAGTGGCCTTTGACCAGTGGCACATAATTATTTAATATTTGCAGTAAATGCATACCAGGCATAGCAAAGTATGCTCTGAATTTGGCCTTAGCAAAAATAATTAATGCTGCAAGATCAATTGACTGATTCACAAAATTGGGCACAAAATTCAAGATAATTCGCAAAGACTTGCTATGCTATGCTGTGCTGTGCTTCGTTGTGTTATGTTTTTAGAAGAGAAAACCACTCAATGCTTTCATCACAGGTCTACTAGTTGGCAAGATAGCTGGCGATATGGAATATACATAGGAAGAAACTACTGGTAAGAATAAGGGGTAAGTACTGCTTATGGATGACAGAAGAAAAAACTACACAGTGCATGTTTATAGAGGTAATGTAATAAACAAATTGAAGCTAGCAGTGCTGACATAGAAAAGGCTGCCTTGCATTTAGCAGGAATTCTAAAAAAAATGTGCAAGTAACATATAAAAAAAAAATACAATGCAAAGATGAGACAAAAAAATTCTATCCCCAGCATTGAAAGACGGGATACCTGCAGTTCTGACTGTAGTCATCAGTGGTCAAGTCAGTAGCACCTTTATTCTAAAAGCCTTTTTGAGAAACAAAAAACATTTATCGCTGTTATCGGCTTGGTGTGGGAACTGCACAATAGAAGCTCGTTTGTGACCAGATATTTTTCCATAGGATGGTGCAGTAGGGCATGGCATAATAACAAATCCATGATCCTGCTATCCTATACAAATGTATGTGAGCTAGAAATAATGAAGACCATTGAGTAATCAAATGTAATCACCACAGAACAATCACAAATGTTTCTAGACACCATCACTTTTTTTTCAACACATTATCATACTGGACAGCACAGTGGCCGGGTTCAATCCCTGGGTGGAGTAGTCTAGGTCCTTTCTGTGTGGAGTCTGCATGTCCTCCTCATGTCTACGTGGGTTTACTCCAGTACTCTGGTTTCCTCCCACAGTCCAAAGACATGCATATTAGGTTAATTGGTGTCTCTAAAGTGCGACTAGTGTGTGAGTGGGTGTATGAATGTGTGTGCCCTATGATGGATTGGCGCCCTGTCTAGGGGTTGATCCTGCCTTGCGGCCTATGCCACCAGCTTGGCACTGGCTCTTCATTACCCTGGGGACAGGAATAAGAGGTTAAGATAATGAATGAATGAACATTATCATACTGCCATCTTCAGTAGCAACGTATGATAACATTCTCATTGTATACAATGAAAAAGTGAGAAAGTTTCATTTGGTCAGAGGAGCAGAACCAGCTATTTCCAGCATTGACATGACAGTCATATTACAGACTGTGTTATGGAAGGGCTTTTGGCTTATGTGAGTTGGACAATAAAAAAATGCTATATATTTCAATTATATTGAAGGCAATTACAAAACCCTTTACCAGAAATGTTGGGGCACTTTCTAAAAATGCAATAAAAACTGAAATCTGTTATTTGTTAATTCACTTGAACCTTCATTTAAGAGACAAAGGGCAAAGAAAAGATTTTCAGTGTTTTCAATTATGAACTTAATTCTATTTTAATATAAACATAAATATGAACAAATTTTGAAATTGACAGCTGCAGCACATTCAAAAAAGGTTGAGACAGAGGCAAAATAAGACTACAATTTATACAAGTTATACAAGTAACACTGGAAGGTTCCACAACTAGCAGTTTAACTGGTAGCAGGTAAGGTCTTCAAGATTGAGTATAAAAGGAGCATCCACCAAAGGCTTAGACTTTGCATGCAAGAATGTTGTGCCAACTTTGTGAGAGAATTTTCAGTCAGGCAAAATACAATGTTTCTCTGCACAAGATAGCAAAGTATTTAGGTCTTTCACCACCTACAGTTAATAATATCTTGAAAAGATTCACAGAGTCAGGGGAAATCTTGGTGTGTAAAGGCCAACAGAGGAAACTGCTATAACATCGAGCCCTCAGGTGATACAGGTGATAAGTTTGAGAAACTGTCATGCTACCATGATGAACATAGCCACATGGGATCTGGAGTACTTTGAAAAGTTATGGTCAGTTAATAATAGTCTGTCACTGCATCAAGAAATGCAACCTGAAACTGTATTATGCAAAAAGGAAGCCATATATTCATTTTGTGCAGAAACATCGGCAAGTACTCTGGGCCTGAAATCATCTGAGATGGACCAAAAAACAGTGGAAACGTACTGTGGTCAGACGAGTCTGCATTTCAGCTTGTTTTTGGAAAAAAAAGTGGATGTCTGGTTTTATGTGCCAAAGATTAAAAGGACCATCCAGACTGTTACCAACAAAAACAGCATCTGTGATGGCATGGGGGTACATCAGTGCCCATGGCATGGGTGATTCGCATATACAGTATCTCACAAAAGTGAGTACACCCCTCACATTTTTGTATTTTATTGTCTTTTCATGGGACAACACTGAAGGTATGACACTTTGACACAATGTAAAGTAGTCAGTGTACAGCTTGTATAACAGTGTAAAACTGGTGTGCCCTTAAAATAACTCAACACACAGCCATTAATGTCTAAACCACTGGCAACAAAAGTGAGTGCACCCCTAAGTGAAAATGGACAAATTGTGCCTAAAGTGTCAATATTTTGTGTGGCCACCATTATTTTCCAGCACTGCCTTAACTCTGTTGGGCATGGTGTTCACTAGAGCTTCACAGGTTGCCACTGGAATCCTCTTCCACTCCTCCATGATGACATCACAGAGCTGGTGGATGCTAGAGACCTTGCACTCTTACACCTTCCATTTGAGGATGCCCCACATATGCTCAATAGGGTTTAGGTCTGGAGACATGCTTGGCTAGTCCAGCACCTTTACCCTCAGTTTCTTTAGCAAGGCAGTGGTCGTCTTGGAGGTGTGTTTGGGGTCATTATCATGTTGGAATACTGCCCTGCGGCCCAGTTTCTGAAAAGAGGGGATCATGCTCTGTAGCTGTAACATATAACTGTAGCTCCCCACAGCTGGCAGCACTCATGCAGCCCCAAACCATGACCTTCGCACCACCAAACTTGACTGTAGGCAAGACACGTTTGTCTTTGTACTCCTCACCTGGTTGCTGCCACACACTTGACACCATCTGAATCAAATAAGTTTATCTTGGTCTCATCAGACCACAGGACAAGGTGCCAATAATCCATGTCCTTAGTCTGCTTGTCTTCAGCAAACTGTTTGTGGGCTTTCTTGTGCATCATCTTTAGAAGAGGCTTACTTCTGGGATGACAGCCACGCAGACCAATTTGATGCAGTGTGTGGTGTATGGTCTGAGCACTGACAGGCTGACCCCCACCCCTTTAACCTCTGCAGCAATGCTGAAAGCAATCATACGTCTGTTTTGAAAAGACAACCTCTGGATATGATGCTGAGCACGTGCACTCAACTTCTTTGGTCGACCATGGCGAGGCCTGTTCTGAGTGGAACCTGTCTTGATAAACCGCTGTATGGTCTTGGCCACCGTGCTGCAGCTCAGTTTCAGGGTGTTGGCAATCTTCTTATAGCCTAGGCCATCTTTATGTAGAGCAACAATTATTTTTTTCAGATCCTCAGATAGTTCTTTGCCATGAGGTGCCATGTTGAACTTCCAGTGACCAGTATGAGATAGTGTGAGAGTGATAACACCAAATTTAACACACCTGCTAGCCATTCACACCTGAAATCTTGTAACACTAATGAGTCACATGACACCGGGGAGGGAAAATTACTAATTGGGCACAATTTGGCCATTCTTACTGATATACTCACTTTTGTAGCCATCAGTTTAGACATTAATGGCTGTGTATTGAGTTATTTTGAGGACACACCAAATTTACACTGTTATACAAGCTGTACACTGACTATATTACATTGTATCAAAGTGTTTTTGATATCTTTAGTGTTGTCCAATGAAAAGTTATAATAAAATGTTTACAAAAATGTGAGGGGTGTACTCACTTTTGTGAGATACTGTATATCTGAAGTTACCATTAATGAGGAGGCTTATATTGGTATTTTGGATAAACATATGCTGCTGTCAAAACAATATCTTTTCCAAGGAACTCTATGTCTATGTCATCAGGACAATGCCAGGCCTCAGTCTGCATGAGTTACAACAGCATGGCTTGACTGGCCTGCCTGTCTCCTATTGAAAATATATGGTGCATCATTAAGAGTACAACAAGACAACAGTGACTACGGACTGTTGAGCAGATGAAGTCTTGTATACAAGTAAAATTCAAATGGACTTTTACAAATTCCATTTGCAAAACCGAACAATTATTATCTTCAATTAAAAACTATCATTAAAAAAGGTGATGTTACCCTGTGGTACACATGCCTCTGTCCCAACATTTTATCATAAAAATTTATTTAGATTTAACAAATAGAAATTGTTTTTAGTACACAAGCCAACAAGTGGCAGAAAGTGGTAGACAATTTTTAAAAGGTGTATTCATGTTTCTCCCACTTTCTCTGTTTCAATGATCAATTTCCTTTTCTTTCCATATACCTAGACAGACATCATTAGAAAAATTTGTAATATTAAATAAATGTCCAAGTGAATGACCAAATTACAGATTTTAGTTTTTATTGCATTTTAAGGGGTGTGTAAATTAATACTATGCCTCCACCTAAATGTAACCTTAATCTGAGTCACCAAATAATAAAAAAGCTCTTAGATAGTCCTATTCTTAGAGGAGCACACGCGCGCGCACGCACACACACACACACACACACACACACACTTCCTATTGCATGTAAACGTAATTTTCATTGTACAAATTTTAGTTGCTTAGACACAGAACTAAAAGGATATGCTTCTGGTTGAGCTGGTTCAATGTGGCCATGGCAGCCTGCTGGAATTCCACAAGACTATCACAAGCACAAGGGTCCTTCACCTCTATTACACCCTGACTCTCCTCTGCAAAGAAAGGAAGGAATATTTTTGCATTTCGGTAGCTTTTATATTGGAATATTTGAACTTTCATCATTAAATCTATATCCAGTACACAGTATTCATGGCCCTGTGTTTTTAGTACACAAGCCAACAAGCACAATGTCCTCAAGAAAGTGATAGAGAATAATTTTTAAAGGTGTATTCATGTTTAGCCCACTTTCTCTGTTTCAATGATCAATTTACATTTCTTTCCATATACCTAGACAGACACTGAGTTTAAGGTTCTCTGCAATCTGGTTCATAGCGGTGAAGTCAGAGGTGTAGAAGAAATGTTTCTCCACTGGCTCAGAGGCAATCTCTCTCAACTCATCCTCTATAGCTTTGCCCACACCAACAGCATACATTGTAATACCTGTATCACAGCATAAATGTTATTAGTTCTTCAAAATACATATCCTAGTACAAACAGTAAAAAATAAACATGTGGAGCACTGTGCAAGTTTATGAAGAAATATGTATTAGTGGTGAGTCAAGGTGCCTGGACTCATATGTATCTTGACGTCTTGTGACAATAACATTAGTACTTCATTGGCCTTTCAAACACGGCTGACACCTCCACCCTGGCAACTTCCTAGAGTGGCATTTGAACAGTGGTGCCCAACTTTACCAAAACGTATACCATGTTTTTAGATCTCTGTAAGCTCAGACCACCCCAAACTTACCCTGGACATTACATACCCAAGGTAGCCTACTGGTCCCAACCGTCATTAAAGATAAGAGAATTTTTATTGGATGTGTTATTTATGCACGTCTCAGTGGACACTTATTTTATGGCATAATTCATAAGTGTTCAAACAACAAACAATATTAAACCTACAACAGTTAATCTGTATATTGTGATTAACACAGATTAACACTAATTAACATTGGTGTTTTTCCAGTTTTGGGCTGCGGCTCACCTGCTTCCTTGGCCTTCTTGGCCCACTCGGTTATATCATCCTGAGAACGGCCATCAGTAAACACCAGCCCAACACGGGGTATGTTTCTTGAGGCAGAGCGGGCACCCTCAGTCTCAGAGAAGCTGTTCTGCACCATATGCTTTAGTGCTAGCCCTGTCATGGTCCCTTTCTCCATGTAGGCTACTTTCATCACAGCTGCCTTGATCTCTTTCTTGCTCTTGTACATACTTAGCGGAAACTCAGTCCTTACCCGGCTGGAGTATTGGACAAGTCCCACACGTGTCCCATGAGCAGAGATATCTAATTGGTCCACAACCTGGTTGACAAACTCCTTGACAAACTCAAAGTTTTGTGGCCGTACACTCTTCGAGCCATCAATCAGGAGAACCAGGTCAATACTGGCTGATCTGCAGCCTAAATTTAAGAAATGTATATTAATGATAAAACAAACAAACAAAAAAAATGATAGAAAACATGTCTAAAGTGTATCTTGAGCAATTCTGTGTATTGTTCTATAGGAACATCCCTAGGTTGCTTTATTTAAATCAAACTAAACCTAAACTATTTAGCTTGAATAGTGATTTGTTGTATGGAGTAAATACTTCCACAGCTCTTTCCATCTTCTTGTAGAGGATGACCCTCTGGGCAGATACAGTGGTATGATCCTGGTGTACTCACACACTGGTGCTGACAGCCATTCTCTACTACATTACACAGGTTCTTCACTAGAAAAAACAAGCAAACAAAGCAAAGAAACAAGTGATTCATGATTCTTGTTAAGAATTATCAAGAAGTAGCAAGAATTCTTATCAAGCAATTGCTGCAAAAAGCTGCCAACTATGCTAAAAATCTGTGCAATTTTAAAAGCTGTGACGAATAATTAATGTGTTTAACAACAATCATGTCAACAAATGTTCTTTCAAATTTTAACCTGTATTTCAAGAATGTAACATTTAGAATTATAAAATTTAGACTGTTGTGCTTCATATAGTTTTGGAACAAGGGTGAAAGGAATTGAGCCAAATGAAAGATACTTTTGTCCATATAGTGTCC
>JAOVVH010000004.1:26614568-26625809 GCA_028566435.1 Scorpiodoras heckelii
AGCTTGTGACTGTGCTAAAAGGAAAGCTTGTGATTTCTATAAATAAAAGAAGGAAAAAGAAGAAATCTGCTTAGTCAATGAGTGGAATCCAGTTTAAAAAACTCCATGTAGATACTCAATCACTTTCAAGCGGGGAAGCTGTACAGAATCGTGAAACCAGGTGACAATATATGCAATCGCAAATTTCCCCAGCCTTTCTCTCCAGACCTAATTTATAAAACACTGGAAAACAGAGGGTGTGGAAGAGAGCTCATATGGAATTACCAAATATTTGTAGTGCCCAGGGGAGGTGCTAAAAGAAGGTTTCCTATCCTTTCCTATTGAATGCTTACCAGGTTATATGCACTGTGCAGGTCCAGTTTGGTAAAAATATGGGATTATCAAAGTTGTGTTAATGCTACTGAGACTAAGGGCAGTGGATACTAATATTAGTCACCTGGTTTAATCCCCTGTAATCAGTGCAGCATCTATGTCCTTTGCCAGCATTGCTGCACAATTGCTTTTTTGAAATGATCAATGCTGAGGCAGCTGGCCCACGGTCCGTGTGCTCATCCTCACCCTCAACTAGTGGCTCATCCTCACCTTCATTCTGCATACTGGTTTGTTAGTCACTTGGACCCAACACTGCGATATGTGGAAATCAGCAATTTGTGCTATCAGTGTTATTTTGGGGGAAACCCACTTCAATACAATAGTGAGTGAAGTCACAGACCCAGAAATCTTCAGACAGGTATTCTAGAAACTGAACGAATCAATGATCGTGTATAAAAAGAGAGAAGAGCTCCAACCTCAGTCTGCTGCTAGTATTCTGGCTAATAATATATTTTAGTCACAGGTCCAATAATCAGGAAGCTGCAGGACTGTAGATGGGGATGAGTGGCAAGGGATGCCCCACTTGGCTCAGATACAGGGAAATGGAGGGAAACCAAAATGGAGAGAAACCAAAATCCTATGCATACACACTACATGGTCAAAAGTATTTGGACACCTACGCATTATATCTACAGGAGCTTTTATGACAATCCCTTCTAAATCCACAGACATTATTAATGGATTGGCCCCCCATTTGCAGGTATAACACCTTCCACGCTTCTGAGAAGGCTTTCTACAGGATTTTAGAGTGTATCTGTGTGAAGTTCTGCCCATTTATCCAGAAGATCATTTGTGAGGTGAGACACTGATGTAGGACAAGAGGGCCTGGCTCACAGTCTCCATACTAGTACATCCCAAATGTGTCCAGTGGGGTTCACGGCTCTGTGCAGATCAATTAAGTTCTTCCACAGAAAACTCACCCAACTGTGCATTTAAGGACCTTGATTTGCACACAGGAGCACAGTCACGCAGGAACAGAAAAGGGCCTTCCCCAAACTGGTCCCTCAAAGTCGGTAGCATACAATTGTCCAAAATGTCTTGGTATGCTGAAGCCTTAAGATTTCCCTTCACTGGTAAACAATTCCATAGCATTATTCCACCTACACCAAACTTTACACTTGGCACAATGCAGTCAGGTAGGTAATGTTCTCCTGGCATTAATCAAACCCAGACTCATCTATGAGACTGCCAAATAGAGAAACGTGATTGGTCACTACACAGAACATGTTTCCACTGCTCCAGAGTTCAGTGGCTACGTGCTTTATACCACTCCATCTGATGCTTGGCATTGTGCTTGGTGATATAAGGCTTGCATGCAGCTGCTTGGCCATGGAAACCCATGTCATGAAGAGTTTTTGTGCTGATGTTAATGCCAGAGGTAATTTTCAACTCTGCAGTTATCAAGACAGCAGAGCGTTGGTGACTATTATGCACTATGCACCTCAGCACTCAGCAACCCGCTGTGTTACCTTAATGTGGTCTGCCACTTTATGGCTGAATTGCTGTGGTTCCTAAACAATTCCATGTTTCAATAATACCACTCACAATTGATGTGGAATATCTAGGAAGGAAGAAATTTCACAAACTGATTTGTTGCAATTGTGGCATCCTATTACAGTACCACGCTCAAATTCAGTGAGCTCCTTAGAATGACCCATTCTTTGTAAATGTTTGTAAAGGCCGACTGCCTGGTTCGGTGCTTGATTTTATACAGCTGTGGCAATGTGACTCCATGAAACACCTGAATTCAATGATTAAGAGATGTGGATGAATAACTTTGTCTATATACTGTATGTGTGTGTTGGGGTCCACTACCTTCATAGGCTCAGAGTTATGAACAAGGGATTTTAAGGGAGAGCCACTAGATCAAGCAAAATTACAGGTATCAGATGCCTGCAGTTCGTCTGATGACAGGCAACCTAAAGAAAAACTCACCAAGGGAAACCCCATCTAACCCAAAGTAAAAGAGGAGGACTGGTCACCTGTAGCTCTGACTGTAGTAGTCACATCTGTTATGTAGATAACTCCAAGATGTAGATGTGTGTGTACACATACAAAGAAAGTATCCAGTTATGAAACAGCATGGTAAAAAAGCAACGAAATTATGGTGTTATTTTACTGCCAAAAGTCGAGAGCACATTTTTTAAACACAAGAGCATGATTCACGTAGCTCTCACGGAATTTCGTTGCTCGCGTGCAAAATATACATGCTCTCGCTCAAATTTTCTCTGCTGTATTGACTTTTCCCTTAGCTATGAATATAAATAGATTTATTTTGCTATATCACGCATACCTTACGTAAATATTTTATTGATCTGAAGGGGAAAACCTAAATACACCCTATACAAAGAACAAATGTTTAATATTTTGCTATAGATTAGTAAATAAATACTCAGTAAATAAATAGATATTGTGCTCTAAAATGTCACAAATTGGAAATAGAAATATAGATTTAGAATGTACATATAAATAAATATAGATTTAGTTTGTTATATGGTACATACCCCTGCGGAGATTAAATACAGCCCCAGATAATGTGATTAATTAATTAAATACATAGATTTAGTTTATTATATCATACATACCCCTGAGGAGATTAAATATTTTATTGATCTGAGGGGGAAAAGCTCAATACAGCCTCTATAGAACATATGTTTTATTTTTTGCAATACATTAAAGTCAGTAAATAAATATATATTGTCCTCTAAAATGTTATAAAAATGACATGTTTAAGTTTGTGGACATGTTAAGCAGCAGGAACAATTTCACTGGTCAAAATCGGATACTTCTTTCCGATTGGCTGATGACTTTTGGCAGTGTTCTAGCGGTGAAAAATCCAAGCGCAAGAGCATAAAGATTCGCGAGCTCACGGGGTGGGTTTGCACGCGACCAGGATATATCTAAGTGCACGAGGGAGCAGTTTTCTATGAGAGCAAAGTGAATCTGAGTTTGAGCAGAGAAAATTTGAGCGAGAGCATGTATATTTTGCACGTGAGCAAAGAAAATTCATAAGAGCTACGTGAATCGCGCTCTTGTGTTTAAAAAATGTGCTTTTGACTTTAGATAACGCCATATGAAATAGAATCAGTGCAAGTGTCTTGTCATAATAAATAATAAAATAGCAAGCTCCCCAAAAGTTACATTCTGTTGCTGTGAGCAGGGAATATTAAGTATCAAACCTTGTGAAATGACTTAGCATGGGTGGCCTGGAACTTCAAATTTAGTTTTCTAAAAGCTATCTACACTATATGGCCAAAGGTGTGTGGACAGCTGCCCAATCAAGGCCTTTGGGTGCTTAGTTCCAGTAAAGGGAAACTGTAATGCTACAGCATACTCATACATCCTATACAATTATGGCATTTTGTGGCAACAGTCTGGGTAAGATCCACATATTGGTGTTATGGTCAGGTGTCCACAAACTTTTGGCCATATATCAGTTTCTGCAAGTATGAAGTATTAAAGCTGAGTCTTTTAGTGGTTTAAACTGCATTATTTTTCCTCTTTCTAAGGTCATTCATAAGGTGAATAAGCAGCATGCATGCCTGGATATAGATGAGCCAGTGTCCCAGCTTCATAAATGTGCATTTGAGCTCAGAAACAGCAAGCACATGTACCTCTGCCTCTCCAATGACAAAATCATACAGTACCAGGTGAATAGACACTCAGAATGCACCAGAATTAAGGAACAACTAAATAGAAGATGCACATGTAATTCTAATATTTTAATGGACTAGAATCACTAGCTGAACAGAAATGAACCTGTGATGAGCCACAGATTACCGTCGGGATGTTGAGAATCACCTAGACACCTACACAGACCTTTAGCAGTGAAATAAAATATATCACTGTATGCTCAGCTTGCATTTACTGTATATATTTGTGTAATTGCTAAAGCAATTATATTGTTACTCTTTATCTTTATTTTTATTGACACCAACAAATTATATTCCATTCAAAAGGCTGCTAATTACATTTTGCATGTTTAACCCAGCCACCCCTCCACCCTCATCACTTTCATCCCCCCACCTCTCTGTACCCATTTCCCCCACTCCTCTCCCTGCCACCAACCACCAGAATAGTAATACCTACACAGACAGAGCATCACAATTTTTATCGTAAATACAGTATAAAGAGAAACTTTCTATCCTCCTCCATCTAATAGCTAAGATTCTTCAATACAAATGCCCAATGATACAGTTTAAAATATAGACATGCCAATCCTCCATCTGACTTTCTAAAGAGCTGACCACTTTACATTGGGTTGTAGTAGTATGAAGTCTAGTTTTTGCCATTATCCTGCAGCATGCACCAGTTGGATCACTGAGCTTATAATATGGGACAAGATGTACATTTTGTTGACTGATATACAGGCTAGGACTGATGTTGGCAGGTGTCTTCATTTATTAAAAATTTCCTTTATTTTATATAATTAAACCACAGATGGTTCATGAGCCCTAATGAATGTGAAAAAGGAGTGTTTTATATCATTGCTCAGTGCTGTGCTTACATCTTGCCTCATGTCTCACCAGAAGTCATATTTTTATTTTTAATTTAAGTTTTATTTATTACAATCATTTTTGGTGCCATTTCCTTTTGACAATTTTCAGGATATCAATACCATTCCACTGATCACATGTCTTGGATAGTACCATGTAAGAGACTTGTACAGAGCTTGTTCATAGGCTTGTTCATTTTTTAACTGCTGCTTTTAATTGCTTATTATACCAGAAAATGCCTATATTTCAGTGGATACCATGTTTTTGGTGATTTAAGATGACAAGGTATGCCAAAAGCACATTGGCTCACTGGTTATTCAGCTAGCAAGCAACTCTTAGTTAGCTATGAAGCAAGTTAGTAGCTATTAGCCTTTCTGACATTTTAGTACACTAGTTTAAAAAATCACAAATATTTGTATGTCATCTTGGTTTGTAACATACATCGATCAGTCATAACATTAAAACCAGTGACAGGTGAATAACATTGATTATCTCACTACAATGACATCTGTCAAGGGGTGGGATATATCAGGTAGTGAATAACAGTGAATACACAAAGTTGATGTGTTGAAAATGAGAAAAATGGGCAAGCATAAGGATCTGAGCAATTCTGAGAAGGGCCAAACTGTGATGGCTATACAACTTGGTAAGAGCATCTCCAAAACAGCAGGTTATCTTCAGCAGGTGTCGTGTTTTCCAAGTATGCAGTGGTTACTACTTAACAAGAGCATTCGAAGAAAGTGCAACAGGTGAACTGGCAACAGTGTCATGGGCAGCCAAGGCTCAGTGAAGCGCATGGGGATTGAGGAATAGCCCATCTTTTCTGATCCCACAGAAGTGCTACTTTAGTAGAAATTGCTGAAATATTTAATGCTGGTTATGACAGAAAGGTGTCAGAACACACAGTGTATCACAGCTTGCTCTGTATAGAGCTGCATAGCTGCAGACCAGTCAGAGTTCCCATGCTGACCCATGCACACCACTGAAAACACCTAAAACATGCACGTGAGCATCAGAACTGGACCATGAAGCAATGGAAGTAGATGGCCTCTTCTGATGAATCACATTTTCTTTTACATAATGTGGATGGTTGGGTGCTTGTATGTCAGTTGAGAAGAGATGGCACCAGGATGCACTATGGGAAGAAGGCAAGCTGGTGGAGGCAATCTGTTACTCTGACCAATGTTCTGCTGGGAAACCTTGGATCCTGGAATTCTTGTGGATGTTACTTTAACATGTACCACCTACCTAAACATTGCTTCAGATCAAGTACACCCCTTTATGGCAAAGGTATCCCTCTTTCAGCGGGATAACACTGCATACATTGTTCAGGAATGAATTGAGAAGCATGACAAAGGGTTTAAGGTGTTGATGTGGCCTCCAAATCCCCAAGATCTCAATCTGATCAAATATCTGTGGAATGTACTTGTAGAAAACAAATCCAATCCATGGAGGCCCAACCTTGAAACTTACAAGACTTAAAGGATCTGCTGTTGACATCTTGGTGCCAGATACCACAGCACACCTTCAGAGGTGTTGTGGAGTCCATCAGGGGGACCTACACAATATTAGGCAGGTGGTTTTAATGTTATGGCTGATCGGTGTTCATAGCATACTGTTTAGTAAAAACAGTACTGTTTTAACTAGAAATTCACCATTATCATATTGTGCAAGCAATGAAAATCTAGCTAACTTGCTAGCTAACAGGATATTTGTAATGGTGCAGGGCAATGGCTATTGGCAACAATAGCAATAGCATCTGCTACAGAAAAGATTAAGTTAACCACATTGAATTGCTGCCATGGTGCAATCATCCTTACATTTTCTTGTAAAAAAGCATCTCAAGTAACATTTGCACAACTTTGCAGAACAGTGTCCTGGTGACCAGTGATGGCATACCTTGAAAAATGTATCTGATTACTGATAACTTATTACTCTTTTAAAAAATAACTTAGTTACTTTATAGATTACTTGATTTTAAAAGTAACTAAATTAGATTAAAGGTTACTTTATTAGTTACATTCAGCAGCTGCCGACAACCCCCCCAACATAAAAAGCGGTGCTGCGACTCCAAATGTTTCTTCAAATATGACATAGTGTTTTTGAAACTAGATAGCACTTTGTCGCCAGCACAGAGTGTACAACGAACCTTGATATTGTCATCTTTAGCTAAAACAATCTCAAAATAGTGCCTGTGTTTCCAGCTAGAAAATGAGCATCTCTCTCCTAACTCCATTGTTTACGTTTGTGTCACTGCATGCTATTACATGTGAGTTGTCCTCATGCTGAAAACGTGACTTAATTGTTGCATAAGCCAGACATCACTCCCCGAGATGCAAGAAGACAGCAAAAATATATCTTTTTGTGTTGTACGTGCAGCTCGGCATCGTAGGCCCATTGATAATTTTGTTGCTGTATATCACTTGTCTATTTTAAGAGAAACGACTGTTGAATGTTGCCTCATTATTCACATTATTCCATTTCCACACAACTGACCCTTGTGCGCTCTTTTGTGAAATTAAAGCATCGCCACTGCTTTCATTTTTGTCCATTGTTGACAGAGAGTCAACAATTTGTCCACAGTTATCAGAGAGGTAGACCTGAGTGAGGGTGATAAATGTGCTGAGAACTGCTACAGCAACACACAAACAAAAGCTGTGTCCCATTTCAAGGGCTGCATCCTCCAAAGCACGAGGTCTACTCTGGTCTACGTAGACATGTCCTTCGAAGGCTTGTAGACCATGATGACTGAACTGAAATGAGACGTTCTGCAGCACGGCAGATTTGCATCACAGCACTGCTTTTCCTGCCCTTACCATTTTGCCACGAAACGTCACCTATCAAGCACAGACGCTGAACATGGAGAAACTTTTATTTTAGTTTTTTTTATTTTTTTACTGCTGGGGATGCTTCACTGTTGGCACATGATGTATTTAGATTAATGAGAAAGGTCCATCTTTAAACTATGTACTGTTAATAACAGTAATGTTATGCAGTTAAAAAGCAGCTAGTGTCAGTTTTACTCATATTTAAAATGCTGCTGGAATGTAAATTAATATTTACTCGTGAACGCCATTCGCTCATTTGCTAACGCCTCCGTTGTCATCGGTGCGCAATGAACCTCAGGATATATTGACTGGTGAAGGATCAACACCCGTTGTACACTTTGATTTCACGAAAAAGAAGGTCGCATTTCTTGGCCGCATATGAAGGTGCATGTGAAATGGGACAACATTGACACGCCGCTATGACCCAATTGGTCTACAAATGCAGCCCTCGAAGGATGCAGCCCCTGAAATGGGACACAGCTAATGTCAGGGCAGCGTGGCGTGTGCACGAGCATATGTGCGCGTGCATGGGTAGGTGGAGGTGCGCACGAGAGAGAAAGACAGAGCTGAACAGGACATTTATGCACTGTTTAAATAGTAATGCACAGTGACTTGGATAAGTAACTTTAATCCGATTACTGGATTGGAAAAAGTAACTAACTAAATTACTCGTTACTGAAAAAAGTGATCAGATTAGAGTAATGCGTTACTGACATCACTGTTGGTGATTCAGTCTGCAGGGCCAAAATCACAGGCACAGATTACCTGGCATAGTATGTTAAATCCCTCTTTATATTTGAGAGAGCAGATCTGTTCATGGAGCATGTTTCATTCATCAGCAAATGCAGTACCAAGGTTTTGTCATTCCATCATGCATTACAGAATATTTGAGGCAACAGGAGTCTGGAAAGCTTGTAGTTCCAGCAAGCCTAGAAGAATTATTACTGAGGCCACCATCATCGTTAGTAGTATTCACAAGACAGTGACAAAGGTCAGTACAGCACATGGCAGCCTGCCTGAATCTATAAGCCTTGTATTGTCTGCCACACTTTTGAATGGCAGGATGGCTAGCATTCTCTGTGAATCTTGCCTACTTGGGTGGCCTGCTTCAATGATAGGGAACTCCTGAATTGATAAAAAGGAGAGTGGATATGGCCTTCCCCTTGGTCGTGGTGTATAAAAGCCAGACACATCACAGTGTCATGGTTCCACCAGCCATAAGGGGAGATAAGGTGGCCTGTGTATGTATTTCCTTCCAAGTCTGCATCCTGGTCTGGCACAATTTTTGCGCTGGATGCCTTTCCTGATGCAATCCTCCCCCTTAAGTGAGGTGTTGGGACAGAGTTGAGCAGTGGGTTGAGGGCCTTGCTCAGCATATAACACAATTTACTCAGTGTTTGGGGTGATGGAGACATGAAAATAATTGAGAATAAAAATAATGTTAACCAGTGCTATGGATGGATGGATGGATGGATGGATAGATAGATCTTGTTGCACAAATAAAAACCCCTGAGCCTTTTCAGAAAGTAGAGTCTGTTAATCCCCTTCCTATACACAACCTCAGTGTTGGCTCTCTAGTTCAGTTTGTTGTAAAGCAGGAGACCCAATATTTGTACTATGGTAACAGGACTGATCGTGTTCCTCTTCCTCCACCACCATCTCCTTGCTCTTGGTCACATTGGGGAGCAGAAGGTTCCTCACACACCACTCAACATAGCTGTTCACCAGAGTTGTCAGATATGTTCTGAAGGTGGCAGAGGTCCGACATGTTCTGGAAGTCAGTGGTGTACGGGGTGAAGAGGAAGGGGGAAAACACAGTTCCCTGTAGTGCTCCAATGCTACTGATCAGATGATCAGACTGGCAGGTTCTCAGCTGCACATGACAGGTAGTCCAAGACCTAGGCAATCATTGACTTGTATACCTGTATTTTATCCAGTGTCTTCCCCAGTATGAGAAGTTTGATGGTATTAAATGAATTAAAGAAGTCTGCCTTCTGTAGTAAATAGATGACAGCATCATCCATGCCCACCTGCTGTTGTTAATCAAACTGAAAAATAGAAAAATGAATTGTCTAAATAATTTTTTTATCAAATCTAGGATTGTCTGAAAATATCTGTTATATTTCTTCTGAACAAGGAAGTACATTGTGTACTTGGTTTTGAAATGATGGGCCTACATCTTTGTACTTCTTTCAAGATGAAAACAAAACTCTTAATCTGAGCAATAATTTAGGGTCTGATATCAACAAGGTCCTGACCCCCAAAAAGGTTGAGTGCTGAGTAAAACTGCAATTTGTTTCACTCTGAAATTATATCAGGACCCACTGATGTAGTAGCTGCCAGCTGGGTAATCTCTTTAGCTGTAAATCAGCCTGTCACTAATCCAGTGCGGGGAGTGAGGTCCCTCACAGAAGAATTCATGATTGTAGATTGGAGTGACTTCAACAATGTTAACAGTAAAACAGCTAGCATATTGCCAGGGCATGCAATCATATGTTCTCATGAGTTACCTTATTAAAAGGTGAAATAAAATCATTGCACTGTGGCTGCCATAACCAGCATTAAATGAGTACATCAAGTGCAGTCTGTTAACCAGTGATGACCTGTTTTAGGGGGGCTAAAGCCACCCCTAAATATTCTCCAGCCACCACCACCACCCCCCAAAAAAACAACATGTGCTATTAGTTTAAATCATCAGTAGTTTTTCTTATTTATTCTCTTTTATGCAACTGTGCTGTCTGTCTCCATATTCACAATGTAATGAAGTTGACGCACTAGGGCCTGGGGGAGGCACCGCTGCCCAGTAACATCCCTGTGAGCCCGTACCACTCTGCACCGCTTTACTAAAATACTGAACACGCTCTGAGTGAGTGAAGGCTGAAGGCTGTCTGAAGACGAGTGTCATTCCAACACAAAAATATAGAAAATACATTATTTGAATGTCTGCTGCAAACATTAATTAACCAAAATGAAAACTCATTGATGCATCTGTGGTAATTGCATTATGCTAGTGAGGAATGTCAAGTTAAAACGCCAGTTAAACAAGACATGAATAGATGGCTTGTTCTCTCTTGATTTTATGCCTATATTTTTCAGATATCTGTTTATAATAAGTTAATAGTTGACCATAACTCAATATTATTATTCTACCTGTAGATAAATATAAGAAACTTTTTTTTTTTTGGAAAAGCAGCTCCTCTAAAGGCCAGTCAGGTGAGAGGAGTTTTACAGTTTAAATGAAACAAATAAATTTAAAGGCTGACATTGATTGGACTGAAGATGCAGGTTTGATGGGTTAGTGATCAACAAGAAAGAAAGTATCTCAGAAAATTAGAATATTATATAAGACCAATTAAAAAAATTATTTTAATACATTGTTAGAAATTCTGGTTTTTCAGCAATCAGGAACCAGAATCAGGAGTCAGGAAACTGGATAGCTTCACCATTGACGATTTTATTGACACACAGAGAAATGTATGGGCACAACTTAGTTGGTGTAGCCTAGTCAGTCTGTCTGAAATAAATTCAGTAGAACTATATATACA
>JAOVVH010000004.1:26640493-26651481 GCA_028566435.1 Scorpiodoras heckelii
CCGATCTGTATATATGTATATGTAAGTAATGCTCCTGAATGTTTATCATGCCAATCAGTCACACTTGCAGCCCTGTGTACACAAGAATCATCATCTTGAAATACAGGGTTAGGAATGCTATGTTCCTTGGTAAGATGACGAGCAAAAGGCAAAACCTTCTTGTCCAGTTGTGGTTCAGATTTACTGTCACATGAACCAAAGGACCCATTTCCACATAATTAAAACACCACCAGAACATCACAGCTTGAACCACATCTTGCACACAGTCCTCATTGAAGGCTTCTTGAGAGCTACGATGAACAAGATGCCTAGCATCATTCACATACAGGAAGAAACAGGATTAATCTGACCAGATATCATGTTTCCAGTCATGAACAGTCCAATGATTCTGTGTCTTTGCCCACTGTCACCAGCCAACTTTGTGAGAAAGAGTGAGCAAAGGCCTCTTGTGTGGTGTGTCAATCTGCTCCAGATGTTCATGGTATGCATAATTCCCTGCAGTGTGTTCTTCCAGAAACTGGTTGTGACGGACCTAAATTTATGCAATTCTTGCCTGGAAGCAAAGTGTTTTTTATTCAAAAGCTTGAGGCATGCCGGCGGTACCTGTCCATCAGTTTCATCTTTCGGCCACAGTTCTGACGATAA
Source organism: Scorpiodoras heckelii (assembly GCA_028566435.1). NCBI lineage: Eukaryota > Metazoa > Chordata > Actinopteri > Siluriformes > Doradidae > Scorpiodoras > Scorpiodoras heckelii. Next base: position 26,641,139 of record JAOVVH010000004.1, read on the forward strand.
TTTCCAGTAGACTGGGATTTTTGCCACTACTGGTAGACCCATATGACCATATGCTTCAATACACCTGCAAATCAGCTACGTCCTTCAGACTATGGCCTTTGGCATGCCCAAATTCAATCACTCCTGTTTGCCACTAACATCTGTTTGCAACCTCTTATCCACACATCAAACAAGACATTCACTGCGCTGTACCACCTCTTCTATATATACTGATCAGGCATAACATTATGACCAGCTCATTGTCCATTTTCTCCGTTCCACTTACCATATAGATGCACTTTGTAGTTTTACATTCACAGACTCTAGTCCATCTTCCAGATGGTAGTTATTCCATCTGTTTCTCTACACACTTTGTTCGTCCCCTTTACTCTGTTCTCTAATGGTCAGGACCCCCACAGGACCAGCACCAGATCAGATACTCTTTGGGTGGTGGATCATTCTCAGCACTGCAGTGACACTGATGTGGTGGTGTGATAGTGTGTGTTGTGCTGGTATGAGTGGATCAGCCACAGCAGTGCTGCTGGAATTTTTAAACACTGTGTTCACATACTGTTCACTTTATGAGACACATCCACCCTGCAGATGTAAAGTTACAGAGACAGTAGCTCATCTGTCGTTGCACAGTTTGTGTTAGTCATCCTCTAACCCTTCATCAGTCCTCACAGGATTCTGGTGACTGGACATTTTTGACATTTCTTCAGTCCAGCAGTGACAATAAGGTCTTTAAACAATCCAGCAGCACTGTTGTGTCTTACCCTAATTCACCATATTATAATTAATAGTATGTAGTTTACTGAGACTATGACCAAGCCAGTAACTGTGGAAACTATTTGTAATTAGACTAAATAATAAAAGGTTTTATATACCAAGCGTTCAGTTATTCCATTAAAATTAGAGAACTGGGAGCAATATGAGCAAAGAAACAAACATGACAGCAGGTCAATATTAAACATAAAAATATTGCCCTCAGAATGTTAATTGAAACCCTATTTAAATACGTCTATGTACAGGATAATGTATTGTGGCATTGGCCTCCGGACCTGAGAGCGGGTTGGTGGTTTGCTAGCTCTAGCTTGGATTATTTTAATGCCTTGCTGTCTGGATATTCCAGTAAGTACATAAACAAACTTCAGTTAGCTCAGAATGCAGCAGCCAGAGTCCTTACTAGAACCAGAAGATATGATCACATTTCTTATGTCTTTGTAAAGCTGTTTGAGGAGGTGATGTTTTTGGTGTGGTTAGTTGGTTTGTCTGTCTGCCGATACAGGGCAGAGTTTCATAAAATTTGGTGGAAGTGTCTAGTAATTTAGCATATACATTTTTTTTAGCATATCGGCATCACAAAGTGGATACAAAAAAATAAATACGTTTGTCACGTGCCCGATCCCATCATGAACTGAATTTGTCGTGTATACCCAATCCTATCATGAACTGATATGTTCAAGCATGCACGGACCCATAGTTGACTTGTCTGCTGGCCAGAATATCAGCATTTTATGAAATATGCAAACCAGCCCATCTGGCACCTACAGCTATGCCACAGATAAAGTCAAAGTGACCACGCTTCCACCATTCTTCTGGAAAACTCAGGGAGTTTGCCATTAGGGATAAAATCTATATAAATTAAAAAGTTATGTCTGGTTTTTTATGTCTTTGTAAAGCTGTTTTGGGACAATTTCCATTTTTAAAAATGCTTTAGAAATAAAATTTAATTGAAATGAATAAACACCCAGTCAACATGTCTGCGTGGGCCCCACAATCGTCAACCAATGTGTCTTCTAACTGTCAAGTAGTAAAGGATGTTGGTTCATAAATAATAAGTGCAGTGTTGATATGCTTCGATGTATTGAACAATATGTCAGATCCTTCACTGGCTTAGTGTTAGAGTAAGCTGTACAAAAAAACAGGAAAATATTATTACGTGAGAGAACAGAGCAGCTCTACTGAACTATGTGCATCTGGAAAATGTTATACACATAATAGTGATAATGTGTCATTTCTGCCCCGTTTCATGTGCAGTTTCATAGACTATGCCCATAGAGAAAATAGAGGAGATGCATTTGGTGGCAGCGGCCTATGTTTTGGTGAAAGCACTGGGTTATTTTTGTTGGACATTTTGAACTAATTAACCAGTTATCTAGCTAGTTATTTAAGTTTGGATCACAAGTTTAACTAAAGCAGCATGCATGATATGTCATTAAATAAATGCATGATTGATATATGCACCTGAATGCTGCTTCAGGCCACAGTACGACTTCCTTATTTTTGTGAAAACTACTATATAGAACAGATCTACCAACTTACCCATCTTGTATGTACACCGATCTTATACCTATAACATTTGTCCTTTTTATCAGAACACCTACAATTTGGGGGACTTTACAGTGTTATTACAGCAGTGTCTTGGGAAATTTGGAGTAACAGCTGCAACAAATATAATGATATAGTTTATATGTGAGTAATTTTTAGTAGTCACCTTTGAATCTCAAGCTTTGAATGTGTCACAAAAACGACATCTGTTGCTTTGAACCACTGTGTCAATGCTTGATTCATTCTACAATGATCAAAGCTTCATTTCTGGCACACAGCCACATGACTGCTTCAGGAAGGGATTCAAAACTAGTAAATCTTTGCGTGTGTTTTGAGGATCGATTGAGGACTGACAGAGAGAGAGAAACAGGGTACATTCCAATCAATGGATAGTGCACTGCAAAGTAGACTTTGAATGGTACGTCGCCATATTAAGTGAGATTCTATTCCATAGGGAGAGAAGATGTTCACTTACAAGGGAACTGCACAGGGTCTAGGGAGCTAGGGAACATGGGCATATCACTTCACCGGATGTTCTGTTCCTGCTGCTACATGATTGGCTGATTCGATTTTACCTCAGAGACCCACAGTTGCAAGGGAAGGAGTTTGTATTATGCGGATTCGTTGCCTTTGTCTGCTCCATTGCTCATTAAAATGATGTAACAGAAAATATATAGCAACTCAAAAAAGAGCTTCTTCATTTGCCATTGTTCCTTTCAATCTTTAGCAATGTTTATGATAGCTAACAAGCTAGGAGATCCTAACATTCAACACAAGAGATCGAATCACTGTGCACAAGAAGTTAAACTACAACCAAAACATACATTACAATGTTAAAATACATCACCCACAGTTCATAGACATTTCATCACAGTTATTTCAAAAGTGCCTACAGTATACAAAATTAGTTTGAACAGTGCTGTTTGATTCACCATGCTAAATACAGCCGATAGCTGTCTTGTATATCACAACAAGTCTAATCAAAGCACGACCCCGATGCTGTCCACTGTTGATGACATTGCAGGGCATTCAAAATGAAGCTGTTTTAGTGACTGAGTTTCCTATGAAGAGCCCTTGGGATTCTGTACCCTGTACAGTGTGTAGGAAGCAGGGATACAGCTTAGGGACCCTTGCGATTGGAATGCAGCCACAGAAACTGAGACAACTAGCGAGCAGGATGGAGCCAGCAAGGAAAAGAGGGCACTACTTTAAACTTTGAAAATTTGCCATTTTTTAGAGACAGCTACTACATGTCAGGCTCAAAGTGTAGCCCTGTGCAAACTAAAAGCTGGCATGAGCTTTCATACAGTTTTACCATGTGTATTATGATCAGGTGTCAAGTCTGGACCCAAGTGGTCCAGGAAGTTCAACTAGATCTAGAAGAATGTGCATGCGTTACTAGTTTCAGTCAAAATTAATCAACCAGCAATATTAAATATTCATCTGAATAATGTCAGATCCTTTTGTGATGATCAATTATCTTTTTGTCAGATGTTTCTATGGTATACTGAAGTACAGTTATAAGTATTTCATAATTTTTTTTTACTTTTATTGACAAACATCAAGTTTATGCAAAGACTCAATAGTTACAGTATTAACCCTTTCTAGACTTCTGCAATTCGCTTTGGCATACTGGATATCAGCTTCTGGGCCAAATCCTAACTGATGGCAACCCATTCTTGCCTAATCAGTGCTTGGAGTTTATCACAATTTCTGTGTTTTTTGTTTGTCCACCCGCTTTTTGAGGATTGACCACAGGTTCTCAATGGGATTGAGATCTGAGGAGTTTCCTGTCCATGGACCCAAAATTTCAAATGTTTTGTTCACTGAGCCACTTTTTATCACTTTTGCCTTGTGACATGCTGCTCCATAATGCAGGAAAAAGCATTGTTCATCAGCATATTGCTCCTGGATTGTTTGGAGAAGTTAAATCTTGGATGATGTTTTGATACCATTCTTTACTCATGGCAGTGTTCTTAGCAGAATTGTGAGTGAGCCCACTCCCTTGGATGAGAAGCAACCCCACGCATGAATGCTCTCAGGATGCTTTACTCTTGGCATGATGCAAGACTCATGGTAGCACTCACCTTTTCTTCTCCGGACAGTCATTTTTCCAGATGTCCCACACTGCCCTTCCTGACGCCAGGCCATCCTCCAAAAGCCTTCGCCTCACTGTGCATGCAGATGCACTCACACCTGAATGCTGCCATTCCTGAGCAAGCTCTGCACTGGTGGTGACCTGATCCCATAGCTGAATCCTCTCTAGGAGACGGTCCTGGCACTTGCTGGACTTTCTTGGGCACCCTGAAGCCTTTTTCATAGCAGTTGAACCTCTCTCCTTGAAGTTCTTGATGAGCCGATAAATGGTTGATTTAGGTTCAACCTTACAAGCAGCAATGTCCTTGCCTGTGAAGCCATATTGATGCAAAGCAATGATGACTGTACATGTTTCATTGGAAGTAACCATGGTTAACAGCAGTAGACAATGATTTCAAGCACCACCCCCATTTAAAGCAACCAGTCTGCTCTTCTAATTCAGTCATCATGACAGAGTGATAGCGGCTTTGTCCTCATTAAAACTTTCTCCTGAGCTAATGAGAAGATCACTGAAAGTATGTTAGCGGGTCATTTTGTGGCAAGGCTGAAATGCAGTGGAAATGTGGTTTTTATTATTGTTAATTTTCATGGCAAGGAATGACTTTACAATTAATTACAATTCATATAATCACTCTTCATAACAACCTAGAGTTAATGCAAATGGCCACCATAAAAACTGAAGCAGTGAAATTTGTGAAAACCAAAATTTGTGTCAGTGTATTTGTAATGTACAGGGTTTTTTAAATCTAAAAACATTATCTGGTTTGGCCATTTTTGCTTTTTGTTTTCTCTGTGGTAACAGGATGAAGATATTTTATATTTGTGCAACCACATGAGTTTTTTTTTAATTCATTTAAATATTCCTTAAGGCTGTGAGTAATTTTGGCAAATAGAGAAAATACTATCATCAAAACAGTAGTTCCAAAAAGAATAGTTCTTGTTACAACAAAGATACGTACTTCTCATTTTTGACTGAAAGTTTTTAATTATTTTGTGTAATGTTTGTTTTACACAATCATGTTTGCCTGGTTTTAGGAATGTTGCCAGTAATTTTGGAGATCAGTGTATATTAAGGACAACACTACAGTGCATATAAAAAGGCTACACACCCCTGTTATAATGCCAGGATTCTGTGATGTAAAAAAGAGACCAACATGAATAATTTCTGAACTTTTTCCACCTTTAATGTGACCTATAATCTGTTCAATCAACTGAAAAACACTCTGACATCTTTTAGGGGAAAAACAAATAAAAAGCTTACAATAACATGGTAGCATAAATATGCACATCCTTTAACTAATACTTTGTTGAAGCACCTTTTAATTTTATGTCAGCATTCTGTCTTTTTGCACAGGAGTCTATCAGTATTTTAGGTCTTCCACTTTATTAGCCGTCTTCAGGTGACCCCACGTATTTTCAACTGGATTCGAGCCTGGGCTATGGCTGGGTTTAGGTCGTTGTTGTGCTGAAAGGTGCAAAGGCCTTAGGGTTTTGTGCCAAAATTGACTGATACATTTTAACTGCTCATAACAGTGGTGGACAGTAATGACGTAAATGTAATTTGTTACTGTACTTAAGTAGTTTTTTTGTGTATCTGTACTTTACTTAAGTATTTTTATTTTGGGGACTTTTACTTTAACTTCACTACATTTCAAATATTTTACTTTTTACTCCACTACATTATGAGAAATCTGTCATTACTTTTCACTCATGCGTGCATAAAAAATATTACATTTCAAAACGAAAGAAGTGCCTAATCACACCAATCAGGTTACAGCGCGCGCACTTTGTTGCGTGCCAGCGGCAGTGCAAAAGGAAGAAAATGGAAGAAAACCCAAACTTGCCACAGCACTCCTGGGATGATTAAAGTGACTTTTTTTAAATACATGAGAAGAAACAGGAGTCATTTGTTTTTAAGTGCCTTCTCTGCCTGCCTTATCCCCATAAGATTTGTTCTTAGAAGAACTCCCTGTAAATCTAAGGAAACACATAGAGGTAAGGCATTTTCATTAGGGTAATTTTCTGTAAGTACCATTAAGTTAATCTAACAGCAGCTCGATTTCTTTGTGTGTGTTGTTAAAATAGATCTGGCATTAAAATGATCATTGTATGTGTGGCTAGTTAGTAAGCTACCAAGCATTGGTGATTCACAACTGAAGACTGCATTAAAGGCTTGAGCCATTTTATCCATTTCAATTTGCCATGTAGGTTAAGTTAGTTGTTTTACGGTAGTTCATAGGATTTGGAACTTTCAGCTAAATGTTCTGATATTGTGAAACTGTAAAGATTCAGTGTTAACACTTTATGTGTAAAACAAATGTGGTTTTATTGATTTTGTATGCAGAGCATGCTAGTTAGCTATACAGATGATTGCTCCTATACTTATATCAGCATATAAAGACTGTTCTTTAGCCTATGCTAGCCTGATATTTCGGCAGTAAAGTCATTATATTTTGAGATTAAAATCGTAAGATTAAAGTGAAAAAGTCACCGGGTTTCCTAAAGGAAGATAAACAGCCTTCTCATGTTAAAATCAGGGACGATGCTCCCTCTCAGCACTTCTCTAAACTAGCATACTAGCCTCCTCTGTCCAAAAGCACAATTAATGGCTTGATATGACTAATGATTTGACTGTCACCATTGTTCCAATTCAGGCTTGTTGTTTTATGACTCGTGTTAACAGACTATACAACTGGGTTTGACATGCTATGATTGACTCTGATTATGTCACTTTTGAATGTATAGCAGGATGGGGTTAATGCAAACACTGACTGTCAATCACAGCAAATTATAAGTTAACTGATATACCATACTGTTTCTAAATTGTTCAGTAAATTCATGATGATAATAGAGAAATATGTACACATGCATGTGATTGTCATGCTTTTTTTGGTGAATCTTTGTTTTGGTTAGTCTGTTTATGAACAAAGGTCTACAATGCTATAAAAATGCTAATAAAAAAGTTTTTTTTATTAAACTTAATCTTGTAACTAAGTTGCCAATAAATCTTAAACCAAAACTGCTTGTTCACAAAATATAATTTCACAGCCATTCTGTTCTACCTAATGGACAAAGTTTACCTTCAGTGTTTTATGCTTTATGATACGTTTAATAGATATCAGTGTCAGACTAATTAATGACATTGTATTGAAATATTGGTCTAACAAAAGTGACTTTTTTTTTACCTAAAATGAGTCAATTAATCAAGAGTCTTGTTACAAAAACGATAATAGGACATTAAAGCCATAGTAAATCATGATACTTTTACTTTTGATACTTAAGTACATTTGAAGGCAAGTACTTTTGTACTTTTACTCGAGTAAAAATCTAAACAGAGGACTTTTACTTTTACTTGAATAATATTTTACCTTGGGTAGTTGTACTTTTACTCAAGTACATGATTTGTGTACTTCGTCCACCACTGGTTCATAATTCCCTTGGCTTGACTAGTTCCAGTTTCCATTTAGCCCCAGTTCCAGCTGAAGAAAAAAGCCTCAAAGCATAATGCTGGCAACACCATGCTTCACTGTGGGTATTGTGTTCTTTTGGTGATGTGCAGTGTTGTTATTGCACCAAGCATACTTTTTGGAATTATGGCCAATGGTTTGACTTTGCTTTCATCAGACCATAACACATTTTCCCACATGCTTTTTTGCCATGTTTTTTTTAATTGTAGCCAGGCTTGGATGTTTTTTCTTTCTAAGAAATGCCTTAAGTCTTGCCACCCTAATATGGGAGATGTTGTCACATGTAGTACACAACCAGTACTTGTCAGAAATTCCTATAGCTCCTTTAATGTTGCTGTAGGCCACTTGGCATCTTCCCAGACCATTCTTGTCCTTTATAATGTTTGTTGCAATTATTTGACCTTGCTACTAGTGTAAATGCTTCCAGTGTTATTTTCATGATTATTGACCTTGGTGTGAACAGCAGTGATTAGCTCTCTTTATATTGCTTGATTCTTATCTTACAATGATTTGCATTAAAGAGATTCCCTAATCTGCTTGTCTTGGTGCAAGTACATTCTAATTATTGACACCCTTCGATCAGCTGCCTATTTAAGACTTTCAGCCACGTTTACCTTGATATGTAAAACTGTTCTAAATACTGGCCTTGATTGGATGATATTTTTAAAAACAAACTGCTACAGTAATGTGATAATGAAATCTGAAATAGTTATACTATGATTTTTATGTTCCACAATAATGACAATGACATTACATAAAATGAACTACTTGATTTTTAAACAATTTAGCAAAAAAAACCTATTCACCTGGGTTCCAGCTTTACGCTTGGCAGAACCCATTCACCAAAGAGGCACACTAGCTGACATGCTGGCTGCTTAGAATGGAGCAGTGTAATTAAACAGCTGCACTGGGGCTTTTCACGTAGTTCAGCAGCCTAGTTCAGCCTCTCCACTGTTGTGGGAGTGACTCTTAAGGTTGCATAGGCCCTTGAAAATGGGAATCAAGCATCAAAGCATACCATAGAAATCTATGGAAACACAGAAAAGAATAGTGTTAGATGTTGCCAGTCAACAAGTGTTGCATGGGTGAGCAATTTACCTAAAATCAGATCTTCTGTTGTGAGAAGATGGGAGGAATCTTGGCAAGAAGTATGTATATATGTATTAAAGCTAAATCATTTTAAATCAATTGTTATAGAAAGGTATAAGGATCAAGTTGTTGAAAATTTAGGTTTTCTGCTGCCATAGCACAGAGTCATATGGGCAATCTTTCTTAAATTCTAAATATATTTAAGAGATACCAAATAAGGGTGTGTAAAGAAATGAAAGAGTACACTGTAAGCATGCAACCAAATGCATACCTTATGCACCCAAATGTTGTCTAGAGGAAAAAGGGGCATGGTGTTGTTCATGAAAGTAGACAAACTGGTTATTGTAATATGTTGAGGCTCACTATTTCACCTGCAGAAAATACCTCCCTTCTTTTGTTTCCAGGAACTCTAGAACTGTGTGCGTCTCTTTGCATTCCTCTAAGGCCTTTCATTGTATCATAAAATATTTGGTGCCTAAGGACTCTTGGTTTTATGTTTGACATTTATTTAAATTCTAGGTGCTCCATTCAAAGGGCTGCCTCATCAGAAGCACTGTTACAAATGGTTGTGGTCTATCAATGCTCACTGAGCTTTTGCTGAATGTTGATCCCCTAGTTTCTGGGATCAGTGCCCTCAAAGGGTGATTCTGGGTTGAGGAGAAATGGGAAAGGCACATTGGAGTGGTCACAAATGCTTCCATATGACCTTGCAACCTTGGAAAAATCTCCAACTCAGCAATCTCAATTAAATACTTGCTTTATTAGGAAATCAGAAATTATTCCATAATAGATACCATTTAATTCAACAAATTGTTGTTTTTATACTAATATACCAGATTATATTTTATCCATCTTATTATGTGATGGATTAAGTTTATCTGCTGAACCTATTTCACTTGAAAGAAAAGGTTTGGACATTTGGCAGTACATGTACTCCCAATTTTGAAAATTGAGCAGGATTTAAACCACTGAATATTTTATGAAGTTTTTGGTCCATGTACTCATTCATTTATAAGCTAGCAACTTTTAAAGGAATTCTACAAAGTAGAAAGTGCAAAAAATGAAACATAAGTATAAACAATAAAGAAATAGAAGTAAAATACTGAATGTAAACAACCTATTCACATATAGAAAAGTGAAAATTGTCAGTACTGTATGTTGGAAGAACACAGTTCAGAAACTGATACTTGCCATTTTCTGCATCTGGGAAAAGCTAAATATTCACTGTGAAAAGTGAGGCAACAGTAAAAATGAAAAAAAAAAACAGTTATTAATGAAAGCCACTGTTGCCAACACCCAGAAACTCTCTCTCTCTCTCTCTCTCTCTCTCTCGCTCTCTCTCTCTCTCTCTCTCTCTCACACACACACACACACACACAC
>JAOVVH010000004.1:26675070-26686552 GCA_028566435.1 Scorpiodoras heckelii
ACACATACAGACACCCATCCAAAGATTCAGGTGTACAAAATCAAGCACCTAGACATGCAGACTGCTTCTACAAACATTTGTGAAAGAATGAGTCGCTCTCAGGAGCTCAGTGTAGGATGCTGCCAAGTGCAACAAGTCCAGTCATGAAATTTCCTTGCTACTATATGTTCCACAGTCAACTGTCAGTGGTATTATAACAAAGTGGAAGCGATTGGGAATGACAGGAACTCCGCCACGAAGTGATGGGCCACGTAAAATGACAGATTGGGGTCAGCAGATGCTGAGGTGCATAGTGCACAGAGGATGCACAGTTAATCAATACAGATCTCCAAACTTCATGTGGTCTTTAGATTAGCTCAAGCACAGTACATAGAGAACTTCATGGGATGGGTTTCCATGCCCAGACTCTTGGCTATATAAGTCTATATAAGGTCTCACACCTGACAATACATCTAAGAGCAAAAACCAAGCCATGAGGAGGAAAGAACTGCTTGTAGAGCTCAGAGACAGGATTGTGTGGAAGCACTTGGAGGAAGCTACTAAAAAGTTTCTGCTGCACTAAAAGTTCCCAAGTGAACAGTAGCCTCCATAATTCTTAAATGGATGAAGTTTGGAACAACCAGGACTCTTCCTAGAACTGGCCGCCCCACCAAACTAAGTAACCAGGGGAGAAGGGCCTTGATAAGAGAGGTGGCCAAGAACCCAGTGGTCACCCTGACAAAGCTCCAAAAGATCCTCTGTACAGATGTGAGAAACTTCCAGAAGGTCAACCTTCACTGCAGCACTGCACCAATCTGAGCTTTATGGCTGTGGCCAGATGTAAGCCTTTCCTTAGTAAAAGACACGTAAAAGCCGGGCCTGGAGTTTGCAAAAATGCACCTAAAGGACCTAAAGGGGTTTGGTGATTGCCAGGAGAATGTTACCTGCCTGACTGCATTGTCACGTCAGGTGTGGCAGGGTATTCAACACATCACCAACCACAAGTCCAGGAACTGCATGACTGTTGAGTGTGATGCCACATTGGCAGAGGAACGTAAGTGCTTGTTTGCTCGCTATGAGGTGGGAACAGCAAAGACAAACACAAAACCTCCACCAGTCTCCAATAACCACATCCTCATGGTGCAAGAACATGAGGTGAGACCTGCACTTAAAGCAGTGAACCCCATGAAAGCTGCTGGTCAGGATGGTGTGACAGGAAAGGTGCTGAAAATATGTGCACACCAACTATGTGGCATTTTCACCAAAATCTTCAACCTGTCCCTGTCAAAATCCATCATACCATCATGTCTGAAGTCTGCCACCGTCATCCCGCTGCCAAAAAGAACACCATCAGTGACCTCAATGACTACCGTCCAGTCGCACTCACACCAGTCATAATGAAGTGCTTCGAGAGACTGGTTCTACAGCACATCAGAACCACTCTCCCACTCAGCTTCGTCCCGCATCAGTTTGCCTATAAAGCAAACAGGTCCACTGAGGATGCCATCAATACTGCCCTTCACATAGCACTCACACACCTGGAACACCAGGGGAGCTATGTGAGGATACTATTTATAGACTTTGGCTCTGCCTTTAATACGGTCATCCCCAGCAGACTAGTGACCAAACTCACAGACCTTGGCCTTTCCCAACCCACCTGCATCTGGATTAAGGACTTTTTAACAAACCGCACCCAGTCTGTTAGATTAGGTCGCCATCATTCATCCAGGGTAACACTCAGCACTGGAGCCCCACAGGGTTGCATGCTGAGTCCTCTCCTCTATGCACTCTACACCCATGACTGTACCTCCACCCACTCCAGCAACACAATCATCAAGTTCGCGGATGACCCAACAGTGGTGGAACTCATATCTGGTGTAGAAGAGACCACCTACAGGGATGAAGTCCAGGGACTGGCTGAGTGGTGTGCAGAGAACAATCTCTCCCTGAACTACTCCAAAACAAAAGAACTGGTCATAGACTTCCGGAGGAAACGCATAGACCCCATGCCACTCATCATAAATGGGGACTACATGGAAAGAGTCCCTTTCCTCAGATTTCTGGGTACGCACATCTCTGAAGATCTCTCCTGGACCACCAACACCACAGCTGTGGTCAAGAAGGCACAGCAGAGACTGTATTTCCTGAGAATTCTGAGGAAAAACAAACTTCAGGAGAAGCTGCTGGTGTCCTACTATCGCTGTGCCATTGAGAGTGTGCTGACCTACTGCATCTCAACATGGTACAGCAGCTGCTCAATGGCAGAAAGGAGAGCACTACAGAGAGTGATCAACATGGCCCAGAAGATCATCTGCTGTCCACTGCCCAGTCTGAAGGACCTGTTCAGGTCCCACTGCCTCAGCAGGGCAGCCAAAATACTGAAAGACTCCTTCCACCCTGGATATCATCTTTTCCAACGGCTGCCCTCTGGAAAAAAGCTTCAGGTCCATCACATCCAGGACAAACAGACTGAAAAACAGCTTTTAGCCCAGCACGGTATGGGAACTGAACACTGCAAACACATGCACATGAATCTTTTTAAGCTTGCAATTATATTGTGTATGTTTATTGTATGTTTTTACTGTGTTAAGCACCTTAAGGATGCTCTGTACAATGACAATAAAGCTATCTATCTATCTATTGTGCCAACTGTGAATCTTGGTAGAGAAGGAATAATGCTATTGGGTTGTTTTTCAGGGGTTGACCAAGGTCTCTTAGTTCCAGTGAAGTGAAATTTTAAGGCATACCAAGACATTTTGGACAATTCTATGCTTCCAACAATGTGGGAACAGTTTGGGGAATCTGTTCCTGCATGACTGTGCCCCAGTGCACAAATAAAGGTCCTTAAAGGAACAGTTGGGTGTGTTGGTGTGGAAGAACGTAACTGTCCCACAAAAAACCCTAATCTCAACCCCATTTAACACCTTTGGGATCAACCAGAATGGAGATTGCAAGCTAGGACCTCTTGTCCTGCATCAGTGTTTCACCTTACAAATGCTCGTCTGGATGAATGTGCAAAAATTCTCACAGACACACTGCAAAATCTTGTAGAAACCTTTTCAGAAGAGAGGAAGGTGTTATAGCTGCAAAAGGGGGACCAACTCCTTTCTAATGCCTATGGATTTAGAAAGAAATGTCATAAATTGTAGCAGCCAGAGTCCTTACCAGAACCAGTAGATATGAGCACATCACCCCTATTTTATCCACACTGCATTGGATTCCAGTCAAATTTTGCATTGACTATAAAATTCTCCTATTAACCTATAAGGCACTAAATGGCCCCAAACAGCAATACCTGAGTGAACTTTTAGTATGTTATGATCCTCCACACATACTTCAATCAAAAGGTGCAGGCTCTCTACAGCAGGGGGCAGAGCTTTCTCTTACAAAGCCCCATAGTTATGGAACAGCCTTCCAATTAGTGTTTGGGTCTCAGACACAGTCTCAGTGTTTAAGTCTAGGCTGAAAAGGTATTTGTTTAGTCAAGCCTTTTGTCACTAGCTTTTCTTCTTAAGTAAAGGTGTAGAGTGTGAGGGTTTGTAGGCATAGAGTGTTCTGGTAAACTGGGATGTTTGGATGCTGTTGCCCCCAACTCTCACGCATTCACTCAGGTTTGTTAACGCTTCATGTCCCAGGGCTCCCTCATGTCTGTGTTACCTTCAGTAACTACCTGTCATATCTAGTCTTGCTGGAGTCCCTGCTTGCACTCTGCACAAATTGTAAATTTCTTTTTCCAAAGGTTGGTGAAGGAGCGTACCTAACATATCTTTGTTGGTCCTGTGGGGGTCATGGCCATTAGAGAACAGAATAAATGGGACTAACAAAGTATGGAGAGAAACAGATGAACTACAGACTGTAATTATAGAACTACAATGTGCAGCTTTATGTTAAGGGGAACTGTGGAACAGTCTGTGTTCTTTTCTCCCCCACCTATCTCTTCTTCTCCCCTAAAAAAAAAAAAAAAAAAAACACCCCCCACGATCGAGCAACGTGTGCTATGCCCGAGAGACCATAAGACACCAGATACAAGATACTCCTGCTGAGTGCGGAACCACATGGACAGCCTAGAGATCGCCAGAATGGACAGCTTAAAGAAACTCAGTTAATTTACATCTGATGTGGGCAGCCTTCCATGATGTCTAGGACTATTTGCCATAGACAGTTTTGGACTTTATCAGTCAAATCTCAATCACTAAACAGTTTATAACCTCAACTGTGTAGACTTAAAGTTAAAACTCATGTCAGTTTACTGGTTACAATTTTTATCTATTTATTTATTTGTTTTTACTATATAGCACTTAGTTAAAGAAAGGATTATTTATTATCATACAATCCCATGTCACCCAAATGAGGATGGGTTCCCTTTTGAGTCTCATCCTTCCAAGGTTTCTTCCTCTTAACTTCTGAGGGAGTTTTTCCTTGCCACCATTGCCATCGGCATGCTCATGTGGGATAGCAATAAGGGATAAAACCTATAAATTATGTCTGGATTTTATGTCTTTGTAAAGCTACTTTGTGTGACAATGTCGTTTGATAAAAGTGCTTTAGAAATAAAATTTAATTGAATTGAATAAAAGCTGTGTAAATAAAATGTGTAGGTGTCTGAATACTTTTGTCCATATAGCCAAAAGTATTTGCTTGTCTGCCTTCACATGCATATGAACTTGAGTGACATCCCATTCTTAATATCCATATGGTTTAATATGATGTCAGCCCACCTTTTGCAGCTATAACAGCTTCAACTATTCTGTGAAGGCTTTTCACAAGGTTTAGGAGTGTGTTTATGGGAATTTTTGACCATTCTTCCAGAAGCGCATTTGTGAGGTCAGACAGTCTCCTCACTAATTCATCCCAAAGGTGTTCTCTCGGGTTGAGGTAAGGACTCTGTGCAGGCCAGTCAAGTTCTTCCACACCAAACTCATACATGTCTTTATGGACCTTGCTTTATGCACTGGTATGCAGTATAGGAAGGGGCCATCCACAAACTGTTCCCACAAAGTTGGGAGTATTGTCCAAAATCTCTTGGTATGCTGAAGCATTGAGTTCCTTTTGCTGAGCCCAACTCCTGAGGTGATGTTGCGTGCTATGCAGAACTCTTTTTTTCTCAGGATCGGACTCGAACACCCACTGTTCATCTCCTGTGATCACTCTGTTCAGGAAATTGGGCTCTCTTGTTAAATGATTCAACATTTGCTCCAAACCCACTTGCATTGTTCCAGTAATGAGGCACTAGGCAAAAAACAGGAATCTAAAGCTACAGTGGGCACAAGCTCACCAGAACTGAGGAGGTTGAAAATTTTGGGAATTTTTTATTTTTTTTCTCCAAACTTCAGCTGCCTGGATTCAATGACCCTGTGAGTTGTAGTGTAAGCGAATTATTTGCTTCCATGTATAAGGTTAGTATAACTGATGAGTAGCCTATTTATTCAGGCCACCTTGTGGTTTCACTATTGTCTGACTATTGTGCAAAAATAGCTTTTGTGTGAAGTAAAAATCGTGACATCAACAAAAGATAGATGTCATCTTTTAAAGTAATAAATTGTCTATTTATTTATGAAATCTGAGCTTTTTTGTCACTGTATTGTGGACCATTTAATAACCAAAAAGATGTGTCACCTCAGGACTTGCGTACAGTCTTCTTGAACTCCTGGTCTAACATGGCCAAGTATTTGGGACATCACAACCATGTACTTTTATCATCCAAAAATCACATTCTAAAATGGCAACAATAGAATACAGCTGGCAGGTGGAAACAAGAGTTATATCATAGTTCATGTATTTTATTTACTGAAAGTAAACATTTTTAAAGCATTATCTATTTTAGTATGTCTGTCTTTTCATTTATGTGAACAGTCATTTGTGCAGTGCTTAAATTTCGGAAAAAAATTATAATAAAATGTAATGATCTCACACAGCGGGCTGGATACAATTGCAATTTTATTGTAGCACATACTTGAGTATACAAACAATGAACACAAATGAGGCTCAGAGTGTTGGGAGAAAACACAAAGGGGCGAGGGCAAAACAAAAAACAAGAATAGTTCAAAGCTCAGAAGATCTTTAACATTGGAAGTGAACAGAACCGGCCATGACAAATCTGCAAAACATAAAGCACAGATAAGAGTCCAGGGGAAACAGGCAGGCAAAAGGCAAAAACAAAGACAAACCACAAAAAAGACAGTAATCCAAAAGCAGGATATAAAGTCCAATGGCGAATGCAAACAACTAAACAGCATTAGATATCTCAAAGTGTGACATGCTGTTGATCCGTAAGGGAGATATTTGACAGCCTTGCTTAAATAACTCACTAATGGCTGATCAACTGCTAAAGGTAATTGCCTCCAGGTGAGGCGGATTGCTGAGGCCTTCTGGGTAACATAGTTTCCTTATGTAGTCGTGAGCTGTGGTTTCTTTGGCCGCCCTCCAGTGGCTGTAGACGTGACATAAAATTAATAATAAATAAAAAATTTTAATACAGGCATTACCCTGTTTGACCCTCTAAACATATATGTTTAACTTAAGGTAAATTGTTATAAAGCTATTGGTAAGATTGTTAAGCTATAAGGGAAATTGTTTCTTTGTGTTTTATACAAGTTAACGTGTTTTCAAAATGAAAGAAGTAACCCTAAATGTATATAAGTTTAATTTAAACTGAACGTTATGCTCAACTATATTTGGAAATTTTATTAACAAGATTAAGTAAGACTGAGCACTTAGGAAAGCTGAAAAAAGTGTAGTACACCATTCAAAGAAAGAATGAAAGAAATCAAAGAACGTAAGTCTTTTGATGCTTACAGCTTGTTGTTTGTGGGCACATTCAAACATAATGAATGATGTTTGTATTTTTACTCAGTAAGAATATGACCTAGCTATATAGCATCAGATAGTTAGCTTCTTTTTATGAATTTTAGGCAAGCTTTTTTGGCTTCTTAAAGCAATATAAATCAGGCAAGCTAAACCTGTTAAATTCTGACTGATATGATAGCTGCATAACTGGGATGAAATGGGGACTGCAAAGATGGAGCTCCTCAAGCCAATTATACCTCCAAGTTTCCTATAACCACAGCCATCTGCTGCTGGCTTGAAAAGTGTCTGATTTGATTGTATGGAGTGAAAATAAATGTGTTCATGAAGACTTTTATAATAATACATTCAAAATCAAATGGATGAACATACTCCAATCAGCACTGCATGCATATTCAGTGGTGTGTAGAGAATAACAGTTGTATTACTATGTGCTTTATTGTCTAGTTCAAGCCATTAAGTGGGTGGACCCATGTTAAATAAACTGACAGATTGGTATCTATTTTAATAGGCATTTGTTATTCAGATTCAAGATTCAAGAGATTTTCATTGTCATGTAAACAGGTGTTACAGTGTACAATCCTCTGACACAAAATATTCACAGTTAAAAGTGTACAGTATTGTACAGAGAGAACAAGGTAGAGTAGCATGTGCATTGTTTCCTACCAAGAGATAAGCAGACATAATTGAAAGATGGCATCAATCATATATTGCACTGTACATTGTTGCAAATAACAGTAGAATGTATGTTGAGTGTGAAGTTCAGTTTGTTTGGTACACGGTACAATAAATAAGCAGTTTCTGTTTATGTGAGTGTGTTAACCAGAGTTCAGCCTGTTGGAGTGATGGCAAGGGATAATGTGTGTGAGTCATTCACAAGCGTGATGGCCTGTGGATAGGTGGTGTCACAAAGCTGCATTAAGTAGGATTTTACCTTTAAAAAGGTAAACTGGGAGAATGATGCCTCTGTACACCACTGAACACCCAGAACACCTGTTCTAGCATTATGTAACTCGGCTGCAGTGGGCATGATTTCCTGCAAGAAGTGCCTTTGGCTGTACATCACACACCACAAATAACTTTTGGTCTTTAGCTGCTGCAAGAAAAATTTAGCTCAGTATCCTCAATACATAAATCATGGCAGATGTGAAAAGATCAAAGAGGAAGTTAAGAGATGAAGCAAGGAAGAGAAAAAGAGAGAGACTACTGGAGCAAGAGACTGGAAAAACGTCAATATTGGACTGTTTTTACTGGTAGAGCTAAAGGAGATACAATTCAATTCAGTTCAATTTTATTTCTAAAGTGTTTAACGATGGATATTATCTCAAAGCAGCTTTACAAAAATATAAAATACAGACAAAACTTTTCAATTCATATCCATTTTAAAAAGATGCCACACAGATGCGAAGTTGGCTTTCTTGCTGTTAGACTAGTAAGTAATGATTAGCTGGCTTGCTGTGTCTTGTGTTATTACACTTGCTTGATGTTTAGCTGTTTTAGAATTTTTTCCACTTTCTAGCTTTTGATCATTAGCCAAGTAAGCCTATTTAGACAGAGGTTTAGCTGCTTGCTAGACTTCTCCATGTGATGTTAGCAAACTTGCAAGATAACACACTTGGGCATCAGTACTGGTTAGGTTTCACTTTGTGCCAGTGGAATCCAATTTTTTAAGGTTAATTTAATGGACTAATTGTTTTTTGTCTACTAGCATGTTTTTAAACCATGTTTTGTTAGCTTAACATGCTATAATTCTGAGTTGTGTGTAATGTTGAAAACTTTTGCTACATGGCTTTGGCAGCACATGCGTGAGCTGGCGTGATCTGGCAATGGGAGACAGAGCCAGGAGCGTCCGGAAAAGGTGATCACCCGCACCTGCTCCTTATTTTCCTTTATTAATTACCCTTTGTCTATCTCCCACTGTGTGTGTGTATGTAGTGAGCGAGGGGTTAAAGGCGAGGCATAGGAGAGCGCGGAGGAGAGAGAGCAAGAGAGCTCGAGAGAGCAGCAAGAAAGCGCAAAGATTTAAAAGGCTGAAAAGCCGGTTTACTTTGAAATTTAAGGGCGAAAATAAACCTTGTTTAATTCCCCAACCTGTCTCCTGACTCCATCATTTGTGACACTGGTGCCGAAACCCAGGAGATTAGAGTATCACAACGCCACATGGAGTCCTCACCTCTGGGCAGCATTGTCCAGTCCCTTGCAGCCATGCAGCAGGCCCAGGCGGATGCCTTCCGCTCACTGCGAGAGGACCATGAATGCCGGTTCCAAGCCCTGCTCGCGATGCAGGCGGAGGACCAACAGATGCTGCGGGACCTGCTGCACACCCCATGCACCCTGGCTTCCCTCACTGCAGCTGCGACATCCGCACCTCCCCTGACCCTACCCAAAATGGGCCCCCAGGACGATGCGGAGGCCTTCCTCAAACTCTTTGAGCGATCTGTGGAGACGTGGGGCTGGCGCGAGGATCAGTGAGCCGCCCGTCTCCTTCTGCTCCTGTCAGGGGAGGCCCAACTCGGGTCAGCCAATCTCCAGAACAGCGCAGGAGACAGCTCCGCTCGCTGGAGTACAGCGCGGTCGGCCATGCCTTCGTCTTCACCCAACAGCTGCACGACGCCTCCCGGAGGTGGTTGCTTGTGCGGGACCGTGACACCGAGGACATTGTAGAGCAGGTGGCACTGGAGCAATTCCACCAAAAGTGCCACCGCTCCACATCGCTGGAGGAGGCCGTCACGTTGGTGGAGGACCATGTGTCAGCGTTTCTGGGGATGGGGGAATCACCCACCGTTTTCCTCCCCCTCTCTCTTTTCTTTCTCTCTCTCTCTCTCTCACCCTTCTCCCCGAACCTTTGCCCTTTTCCCCCCAGTCCCAGTGCCGCGGCGGGGGCCAACTCCCCTAAAACCAACCCCAAGTCCCCGAGACCGAGTCACCCCGCCTGTCCCTTCTATGTCCTCCCCACAGGTGTGAGAATTCGCCCTCATGGGTGCCGGTAGGATTCCTGGGCTGGGTTGCTGGCACTGCAGGGACCCTGGGCACTTCACACTCAGAAAATTACCACCCAGTTGTTGGTGCCCAAGAGCCGCCAGGAAATGTTATTCCAGGTGACTCATTATAATCCTATGTTGGGACATTTAGGACAGGATAAGACACTTTTCCGTCTCATGGCCCACTTCTATTGGCTGGGCATTCGTGGGGATGTTCACAGGTGGTGTGCGGAATGTTGCGAATGTCAGCTATTGAATCCCCCGGCCACCCCAAAAGTGCCATTGTGCCCGCTTCCATTAATCGAGGTACCATTTGAAAGAATTGGCATGGATCTCGTGGGGCTATTAGAATGGTCAGCACACGGCTACCGCTTTGTGTTAGTCCTGGTGGATTACAGAACGCAACACCCAGAAGCAGTGCTGCTACGCAACATCTCAGCACGCAGTGTTGTGATGGCACTCTTCAGCGAAATCCCCCAGTCGGGATTCTGAAAGAGATCCTGACAGACCTGGGCAATATGTTTATGTCACGAACACTTCACAAGCAGTACGAACTATTGGGGATTAAATCGATTCGTACCAGCATTTACCATCCGCAAACAGATGGGCTGGTCGAACGATTTAATAAAACACTTAAAAATATGATTCGTAAGTTTGTGCACGGGGACGCGAGATTGGGATAAGTGGCTCAAGCCCCTCTTGTTTGTAGTACGAGAGGTCTCACAAGCCTCCAAAGGGTTTTTCCCATTCGAACTGCTGTACTGATGTAGACCTTGTGGCGTTCTTGATGTCGTGAGGGAAAATTGGGCGGAGGGACCTTCAAAAAGTAAAAACGAAATTCAGTATCTTCTTGACCTGAGAGCAAAACTCCACACATTGGGTGCTCTAACACAGGAGAATTTGCTGCAGGCTCAAGAACGTCAGTCCCGGCTTTAGTGTGATCTGTTTTTCCATAGTCCTCCCCCTCTCTGGATACTTTAACTCTGCAAGCATTCAAGATCAGATAAGACCACACTGAACGGACATTCAGATAAACAAATGCATCTGGGCATTGGGAAAGCCCCACATACATTATTCTAACATAAACAGCCCCCTCGGAGATACAAAGGTTTTACGACTCTGATCCAAGGTTTTATGACTTCGGACATTTTTTATGGCTTTAGGCGCCTTACTGGCGGAAAGATAAGGATCCTCCACATTCCCAAGTGTTACACCAGGTCACAAGGACAATCGGTCTATGACACGGAAGATCAACAACGCCATCATTTGACCCGAGAAAACTACCGGATCGCACGGGAACACGGACAAAACTACTCTTATCACGACGATATAAAATCTCAGAATGGTGTAAAATTTGGGTAAACACTGCATTATCAATACAGAGAAAATCAAGTTATCCCAGAGCTGACATCCGTGATATCAGTGTTACTAGCTTCTACACGAAATGGAGCTTCACTTACATCACTAAAATTCCCGTTTGTGTTTCTTTTATTCAATTTAATTCCCATGAATAAAAATTGCTATATCTCTGTTATCCTGCTTTGACTGTGTGTCATATTACTGATGTCTTGTTATTAGAATTCGTAGTTAATGTGCTGTTTTGTCTCTAGATTAAGCTGTAGTATTATTAGTTATGCATTAAGAGGAACACAAAGTCTTTAAATTAGTATTCATTTGGTTATATCCTGTTATAATGTTTGTTTTGAGCCTCTATCTTC
>JAOVVH010000004.1:26709854-26725465 GCA_028566435.1 Scorpiodoras heckelii
AATAGCATCATCCACAATAACAATAACAATAAAAACAATAATTAAAATAAATTAATTAATTAAAATAAAAAAAAAAATTAATTAAAGGGTGCCAACAGTGTCTAAAGCCCTCTGGTGCCCCTCCCCAAGCTAAACTTTTTTTTTTTTCCAAATTTAGGAAAAACATAACATCTTTGAGTCATAGAGAACATGATGGAGGCATGTACACTACCATCTAATCAAAATCCTTCTTTTAGCTAAATGAAAAGTAAAAACTGGAGTAAAAACTGGAAATTACAAGAGAGAGGGATGGTTGGTACTCCAAACAATGCAAAAAAAGGACAAGGATTTAAATTATAATCAAAAACTTCAGACAAAGTAGAGAAAACTCTTGACCAAAACTTTTTTAATACTGTAAAGGCCAAAACATATCAAAAGATCAGCTAGTTCACCACTACATCAAGGACAAGTTCGGTTTACTTTTGATAAAATATTTGCTAATCTAGCATTGCACATGTACGCTCTGTGAAAAAGTTTAAACTGCATAAGGTAAAAAAAGAGTTAACTTTCTTAAGTACTTCAGTCCACCAATCTTCATATAAGTTCATGTTCAGCTCTGAAACCCATTTAAGCTTATTGTCCATTGGCCAGGGAAAAGAGTGAATAGAGATCGGGCACAGTGTCGAACTTGAAAGAATCTAAACAAGTGGGAACCTGGGAGAGCAAATTTCACGTAAAGTGTAGAAAAACTATAAAATGTATCAACATCGTATAAGTCTTTGAAATACTTAATTCCTAATCTTTCCTATGTGTTGAAGGCATTGTCCAAGCTAGAGGGAGTAAATAGGTGATTGCTACATATAGGACATACAGGAAGTGAAACAACTGACAAAGCTGAATCCTAGGCTGGGTATAAAAGCACAAACCGGACTTCCCTTCTGGTACAACGCAGCTTTCACCTGAAGGAAGGTACAACGCAGCTCTCACTACTACTCTTCTACCTCACAACTCTTTTCCTTCTCTCTCCCACCTGATCTCTTCCACCTGTTCCCTGGCTGACAGAAGTCCTGTGTAACAACTGTAGAGAACTAAGAATGGGTGAGAGGTGCTGGAGGAAGTCAAGGCTCATAGCTGACCTTCACTTCTACCAATCTCTCCTTGCCACATTCTCTAAGGATGTAACTGTTGCAAAGTTGTCCTTCTGCAGACTGACCCTTTTTACCGTCTTCTTTAGCTCCTCAAACCCTCCCCCTCCTCCTTGACCTATCTCTCTCACTGCTGAGGATTTTGTTTACTTCTTTGAAAAGAAGGTCAACAAGATCCTCCAGTCCTTTCCTCCAACCCCTGTGACCACTGCAGACCTTCATACCCCCTCTCCCATATTTTTCACCTGCTTCTCTCCTCTCACATCTGAGGACGTTCTTCAGCTGCTGACATCCAGCAGCCCAACTATATGTTTGTTGGATCTGATCCCATCCAAACTGCTCAAGACAATCTCCCAGAAGCTTCTATCCTTCATCTCTTCGATCGTCAACAGCTTGTACCATCTACATTTAAGATTGCTAGGGTGGTGCCCATCCTGAAGAAGCCCAGTCTAGGTGGCACCAATATAAGCAACAACAGACCAGTATACCTTCTCTCTATCCTCTCAAAAATTCTTGAACGTGCTGTCGACAGTCAGCTGTCTCTCTCTACCAGAACCAACTTCAGGATCCAAACCTGTCTGGCTTCAAACCAGCGCATTCTACTGAAACTGCACTCATCACAGTGGTGGAGAAGCTCCATGCCGCGAGGTCAGCTGGGCTATCATTGTTCCTGATTCTTCTTGACCTCTCAGTTGCATTTGACACAGTTGACCACAACATCATTCTGTCCATCCTTTGTAACCTTGGCATCGCTGGCTCTGCATGGAAGTGGTTCAAGACCTACCTGGAAGGGTGCTCCTACCAGGTATCATGGAATGGCTCAACAACCACTCCATGCAAACTATCCACTGGTGTCCCACAAGGTTCAGTCCTGGGGCCTCTTCTATTTTCACTCTACACTCGCTTACTCGCATTTCTTCATATTGACATCTTCATTTCTACCATTGCTATGTTGATGACACAAGCTAAATCCAAGAAAGATGGAGCTGCTTTATATCCCAGGAGAAGCTGGTGTTCTCTCAATTTCCTTTGAGAACTCCCTGATCACTCCATCTTCAGAAGCACATGGCCTTGTAGTAGTTGTAGATGATCAACTCTCTTTCACAGCTCATGTTGCTAACCTGACCTGGTCATGTAGATTTCACAGAATTCACGGAGAATTTGACCATTTCTCTCGAGGGAGGTCACCCAGGAACTTGTGCAGTCTCTTGTCATCTCAAGACATGACTACTGCTACTTGACTTCCCATGTGTGCCATCAGGCCACTGCAACTGATCCAGAATGCTGCAGCTTGACTTGTATTTAACCTCCCCAAGTTCAGCCATGTCACTCCATTGCTGCGCACCCTTCACTAGCTTCCTGTAGCAGCTTGCATCAGATATAAAACCCTGATGCTGGCCTACAAAGCCAAAAATGTTCCAGCTCCTCCCTACCTGATGGCAATGGCCAAAGCCCAATGCATACCTAGAGCCTTTTGTACCTCAAGTATGTCTTGACTTGACTTTGTGTAGTTTTGGTTATAGTATTTATTTTACTTGTAATTTTATTAGGTAGTGTATGTACCATTATCATAGCTCAAAGTAGCATGAATTCAGATCTACAAGATCTAGCTTTTGGATATTCCAAGTTTATGACTAAGCACTTTTGTCACTCTGTATAAGAGCATTTGCCAAATGCCAAAAATGTACATTGCAGGTTATACCTGCAAGAGCCATTTTCCAAGTCATGTAGGTTCTCTGATAGAGTGCGATTTCTAAGTTTTAATGAATGAGATTCCGCTTCCAGTTGGGTTATGTGATCATCTCTATTGGCAATGGATGCATGCAATTCGGAAATATCTTTGGAGTGAGAGTCCATTTCTCGTTCAATGGATTCGAGGGTATTGTAAATTGGCTAAAGACATTCCCTTAGCATGTCCACCATATCATGCTTCAGATGGTCAAAAGTCCAAGGCGAAACTCCTTTACACCATCCTGTAAAGCTGCACCGAACCACTTCAGTGCCACTGAAAGTGACTCCATTGTGGTATCATCAGTGTGCGGAGGTGATTGTGCAATCGGGGGAAACAAGATTTGTTTCTTTGGTATGTTTCGTAGGAAAATTTTGGTTAGCAGCCACGCTAGCTCTAGCCAACGCTTTTCCAACCAATGTGGTGCAACCAGTCTTTTTAAACCCTTATCTCTTAAGTTACGTCACATTCTGTGTAGATAACTGAGTGTCCTTTTTATCAATTAAAATTTACTGTGAAAAAAGTGGGAAAAAATTTATATTATTCATATAAATGTATATGTATATAAATTCAATTAGTAATGGAGACCTGTAGATCATATGTCTATCACTGCACCATCTTAACCCAGAAGTCCATGCCATCACTTCTAACAGGAGTGTCCAAAAAACCCCAGAATAACAGCAAATCAAACAAATGAGCCAAGAGGTTAACTGGCTAACTTCATGGAGCAGCTTATACACCCAAGGGCCTTCCCACTCTGACCCAGTAAGGTACTCTTATTGGCTGAGGGTCAAAAATCAGAGGACTGCAGGCAACTGGGGTAAAGTTATTTCCTCTGATCAAGCCCCCTTCAGACTGTTTGGGACATCTGGAAAAATGATTGTGTAGAGAAGAAAAAGTGGGCGCTACAATGAGTCCTATTATTCTCCAAGTATAACTCTGGTCACTGTAGCCAAACAAATCAATCTTTGTCTCAACTGACTATAAAACTCCAGAAAGCCATGTGGTCTGCTGCAAACTGTAGATGAACTTGAATGTCTTGATTTTGGAGTAGGGGCTTCTTTCTTGGATGGCAGCCGCCCTGTCCATGGTGATATAAAACATGCTTGGCTCTATACGTTGACACTTGTGTCCCAGCAGCTTCTATTCATGGTAGGTCTGAGCCTTTGTGGTTCTTGAGTTGTTCCTGATCATCCAAACCAACATCCTCTCAGCTGAGGGTAACAGTTTGGGTCTTCTTCCAGACCTCAACAATGTGGCTACATCTCCTAATAACTTGTACTTGCACACAGTTGTTTGATCTGATGTTTGACAGTTTGATTGAATCTACGGTTATTTAGAAATGGTTCCAAGAGTCATTCTTGGCTTGTGTAAATATACTGCACTGAGCTCCTTGGAATTTCCCATTGTTCTGTGTGTTGTTCAATCCAATAAGTACTGTCAAACAAACTCTTTTATGTGTGCACAAATAATGATGATCGTTAACATGAAGTTAAGAGTCCTTGGCAAGTTAAGATATTTTCGTAACTTTCAGCAACACTGAATTCATAATGTATGTATATTTTTGACCCTGTGTTGTTTTCACAAAACCCACACGCAAATTAAAACTTTCTAATTTTGTCTATTAAAGATGTAATGTATGCTGTACACTCATTCTGATCCACAAAAACAACAGTTCAAAGAAATGACTGACAGCCCAGTAGCCCATGAAATTCATGTCCATGATGAGTGTACCTAAACTTCTAACTGCAACTGTTTTTAATGTCATATTTTGGCATGCACTTTTATCTTTATTTAGTTGTTTTTGTCACATCTAGATTATTCCAGATTGTGTGATCCAGTTGGAAAGTATTCTTCTGTACCATGTAAGTAGGCTCTGAGCTTATGTTGAATCTCTCGTGAAACCCCATCACATGACCTACACCTGATTGGTCAATTATTTTCTTAACATAAAAATTCATAAAAACTGGTGGCTGCAGCTTGCATTCAACAAAACTGAAGGAAGAAGACAAGTGGGCCTTGAGACGAACAAATTCTCTGTAAGGTGTGCTCCAAATGATTTTGTTAGAGTTACTTTTCATTTCACTCTGAGATTTCTGAGATCAATCTATGTGACTCTCTAACCATGTATCTTTGTCTGTGCCCCCTCTTCTCTCTCTCTCTCTCTCTCTCTCTCTCTCTCTCTCTCTCTCTCTCTCTCTCTCTCTCACACACACACACACACACACTCTCACTGCCCGGATAGTGTATGTATTTATCTATTTTTACAAAAAGTACCACAAACAAGTGAACACATATTGCAAAGGAAAAAAAGAACAATAACCCAGTGTTATCCATGATGTCAAGTAGCAAAAGTATAAAACTGTTTAAAAACAATGGACCTCATTATCAAGCTGGATAATACAAATAGAGTTATTCTTGTTTTGTTTTTTGTTTTTGTCTTTAGCTTTATTTCATATCTTTAGACACTGCCTGGTCGGGGTCACAGTGGTTTACAGAGACAGACACAGATATGAATATGTGGAGCATGAATCAGATACTGATACAGATAATAGCACATAGCTGCCGTTACTACTTATGAACTATTAGGAATGTAACATTAGATGATTGTAAGAGGTAGTTAAAATCATACATTGCAAAAACTAAAATAACATATCTTAGGAAGTAAAAATATCTCAGATGTCAAATTTATCTGACATTTTCTAATCACTGAGATAACCATAAGAAAATAATAAGATTATTTCGTTTATTTCTAGACATTTTTAATTTTGTGCTTCATTTGAGCTTCTATTGCCATATACTTTAGCTAATTTTAAGTTTCTGTTCTTAAAAATAAATAAAATGTTCGAAGTTAAAAAGGAATAAACCAAAGCCAAGAAACTAAATATTACCAAAGAAAAGAAAGTAATTAAACCTACTATACTAGAGAGTTGTAAAGAAATCTAACTGAACTTGCAAGGCAATCTAACTGCTACATTAGGCTAGGCAAGGTGTGGTCCCTGCTCTCTAACCTGGTGTGTTTAGACAGTCAAAATACTACATCTACCTGTTCTACCTTTTGTTAGAATTAAATAGCATACATAATTATACAAATAAGGAAAAGAGTCATGATAAGTTACCTTTATGTAACTGGAAAGAGGCCAAGGGTGTAAGCTTAACATTAAAGCAAGAGATCTGTGTACAAGATATAAAACCGCAAAAGAAGAGCCAAGTTGAGAAGAGACACAATCTTACGTTAATTAATGAGAACACCCCACTTAAAATGGGTAGGAATTTCAAGCATATTTTCCCAGTCATATTCTGGTGGTCGGCCAGGGAAAGGAGCTAATAGAGATTGGGCACAGTGTCGAACTTGAAAGAATCTAAACAAGTGAGAACCTGGGAGACCAGATTTCAAGCAAAGTGTGGAAAAACTATAAAATGTATCACCATTGTATGTCTCTGAAATTCTTAATTTCTTAATCTTTCCCACGTGTTAAAGGTGTTGTCCAAGCTAGAGGGAGTTAACAGATGATTGCTACATATAGGACATTTAGGACTCATAGTAGAAGATTTTTGGAAATGAAACAATTGATGAAACTGAATCCTGAATCCAGAGTGGCTCTAACTAGGGGGTTCAAAGTGTATCAAGAAAGAGATAGTGGGAGAGAGGAAAAAGTTAGAGCTTTCAATGATGTAAAGCGACATGAAAGTGACTCTAATATGCAGTACATCAATTGGTATGAGGAGAGTGGAACCAGAACCCTATTTTTTGAATATTAGCAGAAAAATAATAAAATTAAAAAGTGGGGAGAGTCAAGTCCCCCTTATGTTTAGGTCTTTGGAGAATAGATGTTCAAACTCTGGGAACTTTTCCAAATAAAATTGACCCTAAAGACATTAAAAAAAAGATTTTGACAAAAACAATGGAAGGCATTGAAGAAAGAACAAAAATTTAGGGAGCATATTCATTTTAACACATTGAACTTTACCCGCCAGACAGAGAGGAAGATTATTCCACCTTGGAAAATCTGCCTTCATCACTGATATCAAAGGGGTAAAGTTAGCCTCCTGGATAGAGGACATAGTGCATGTAATATTAATACCAAGGTATTTGAAGGAGTTTTGGGATAGATAAAATAGAATGCTTGCCAGGACAGTTTGCAATGCTAAAGGGTTAAGAGGAAAATACTTTTATGAAAATTTAGTTTGTATCCAGAAAAGGTTTGTTTGTATCTGAAGCAAGGCTCAGTGGACAACCCTGACTGGTGCCACGGTGTAAAGGAAAATAAGGTGAGACAACTGAGTTGGTACAGTAAAACAAACAATATATACAGTTTTTACAAATATACACTTTTAACACTGGTGGGAGATAACGTAGCTATGACCTACTGCTCTTAATATATAAATGGAGCAGTAGTACTGATGTCACCCTGCTGATATAATATAAATGTCTCCTTCTGACTCTATCATTCAACATCTTACCAGTGTTTTTCCATTATATACCCTAAAGCCATCCCCAGACTAAACCAAATAGTAATTGGCTAAAGGACAGGTGTGCTCAAGCATCAAAGACAATATATACACAACATATGCACATGCTAATATTCCCACAGGTATGCATACAATCACAGCTGTTTAGTTAAGTATAAATTATTAATATACAATATTAGATGTTTTTGCATTGTTTCTCTTTTTTCTTATTCACAGGTACCCAGACCCCCCTGCCCCAGGCCAACCCTTGGTCTCTCTTTAGACCATGAGTGACTGGGTGGCTCACGCACTGCCATTCCCTTAGGAATCAGGTGAGTATAGTGTCTTTATATAATTGTCTTCATGCTGTGTTTAAGGTCTTTAGTTCATGGGTTGTAAGAAGCTGGTGATGTGTTCAGGGCCCTAACACCATCACCCCTTCCTTAAGCTCAAAGCCCATTAGAGTCCCTTGACAAAAAGTCAGCAGTCACATTTTGAGCTCCTTTTTTGTATCTCATGACACATCTGAAGGGCTGCAGAGACAAGTACCAGCATGTAATCCTTGCATTTGTGTCTTTCATCTTGCGCATCCACTGCAATGCCTGGTGGTCTGTCTCTAACGTGAATACATTGCCAATCAAATAGTACTTTAAGAGTCCAAGGCCCATTTGATGGCTAGGGCCTCCTTATCTATCATCGAGTAATTCTGTTCTCTATGGAACAACTTCCTGCTTATATATGTGACTGGGTGCAAGTCCCCATTGTCACTCTGCAACAGAACTGCCCCTAATCCAATCAGGGCTCATCAGGACTGGCGCAGAACACAGGCGTGTCTTCAGCATCTCGAAAGCCGTGTTGCATTGTGGTGTCCATTTCACTTTTTGTGGTTGATTCTTCTTCGTGAGCTCTGTGAGGGCTGCTGAAAACGTGGTGAAGTCGGGTATGAACCTGCGGTACCACCCTGCCAGACATAGGAATGACCTTACTCACCGCTTGGTGTTTGGGATGTATGAGAAAATGGGATCTCAATGATAGGTAAATTGACTAATGGCACTCTGTCAGATTTTTTTTGCAGGGGCAGTTAATTGGCATGCCTGGCAGCTTTTGCAAAAATTAACTACATCATGGAACATCCCTGGCCAGTAGAACCTACTGTTTATTCTCTTATTTGTTTTACTCTGGCCTAAATGTCTGACCATGGTTCAGAGTGAGCTAGATTTAACATTTCCTGCCTCAAGCATTTGGGGACTACCAGATACTGTTGCTCATTTTTAACCTTGTACAATTTTCCACTACCAAGTACTATGACAGTACTGCCCTATCTGCCCTATCTTCTGTGCTGCTTCGAAGAGAGTACTCAATGTTTTATCTTCTCGCTGTAATTTGCCTATGTGTGTTGACAACTTGAACCCACCTATTTCTGGCTCTGTGTGCTTTTCCACCACTTTAGTACCCCTTAGTTTATCTGCCCTTTTTTCTCTTTTACTTTTTCGCACTTTAAACCGACAGCGAAGTGAAGTTGCTCATTGTCTGTTTATTTTCAAAGCTCTCTTTAATCTTAGTTTGTGCTCTAGTAGCTATGCAATCTTCCACCATTAAGCTACTTTCATCCAACAGGTCAAAAAGTATTGGTAGATCTCTTACATCATACAGCAGTTTATCCACCACACCCACTCTTAAACTGTAAGTCTTCCCCTTTATTTCTATCTTGACCTTAGTTGTAGGGTACATTTGCTCATCAACATGCACACACCTAATTTTACTGTAACTTTGGTCTTAACTTGGCACTCTCTACTCTTATGTCCCACTTTCCCACAACTAAAGCATTTTACTGTGTTAGGTTTCAACTGCTCACTGCTACCCTTGCTGTTAGTGTTAGGTTTAGGCTTGGTTTTTAACCAATGACTTTCACTGGTATACTGTATACTAGAGGCATCAAGACTTCTCCCATATCCCCCAACAGACCTACCTGGCTTTGCTGCTGGGTGGTTGCATATACCCCAATCGAGGTGGTGATGTCCCTCTGATTGCCTTGCTGTGATGTAAGCATCTGCCAGCTCCACTGATCTGGACATTGAATCAAGACTGTATTCAAGAATCCAGCTTCTAAGCTCCGGACTCAACACTTGTAGGAACTGCTCATGGACGATGACATCCCCGATCTCTTGTTTGGTCTTTTGCTTTTCAGTCTGTTCTACAGTTCCCTAGGGGTCTCATCGGGCTTGACGCTGGCTTCTCTGAAACTCTGTCTGTATGTGTCTTGATTGATCTCATATTTTCTGGGCACTACTTCTTTCGCCTTTTGGTAG
Organism: Scorpiodoras heckelii; assembly: GCA_028566435.1. Lineage (NCBI taxonomy): Eukaryota > Metazoa > Chordata > Actinopteri > Siluriformes > Doradidae > Scorpiodoras > Scorpiodoras heckelii. The sequence goes on from JAOVVH010000004.1 coordinate 26,719,469, forward strand.
TCATCTATGTCATCAGCGTCCATGGCAATATAAGCCTCCCTTGCCTTGCCTTCCAATGCAGGAATGAGATGAATAGCCCAGTCTTCAGGTGGCCAGTCTGCTGTCTGTGCAATCCTCTCAAACATTGCCAGGTAGTGCTCAATGTCGTCACTTTCCTTAAGCTCAGGCAGTCTTGGTGTTGGTCATGGACCTGTACACCGTGATCTACCTCGGTTACTCTCAGCTGCTCTTGTGTCTGTGTTGTGCCTCAGGATTCGTGGAGGGTTTCTTTCATGGAAAGTTTTGGCTTCATCCGCACATCCCCCCACTGCTCATCATAGAACTTTTGGGCTGCGTCTGCTGTGTCAAAGAATTTGTTTACACCATCCACTGTCAGCTGAATTCTAGCTGGCTATAAAAGCGCAAACCGGATCCCCTTCTGGTACAATGCAGCTTTCACCTGAAGGAAGGATGCCTGCTTGGGAGAAAGCACTGCACTATAGTCTGGGAAAATCTGAATCCATTGGCCATGGAACAGAAGTTCTGTGAAAAAGCACTATAATTGGTCTAGGTCTATGTGGCAGCAGGTGCATGATCTGGCAGGATCTGGCATTGGGAGACAGAGCCGGGAGCGGCCAGGAAAAGGTGATCACCTGCACCTGCTCCTTATAATTGTCTTTTGTCTCTATCCCTCTGTGTGTGTGTGTGTGTATGTGTGTGTGTGTGCGCGTGTGTGTGTAGTGAACGAGGTATTAAAGGGGAAGGGAGGAGAGTGCACGAGAGAGAGAGCCTCGACGAGCAAGAGAGCAAGAAAGAGAGAGAGAGAGAGAGAGAGAGAGAGAGAGACACGTTTTTCAAGCTAAAAAGCATAAAACTTTAAGTTGGAAATAAAATCTTTTGTTCAGTTCTCCCAACCTGTCTCCTGACCTTTATTTCTTGTCACAGTCTATTTTCAACATTTCCTAGTGCAGGAGCCCGACCAAGTCTATTCACTGTCTCTAGTATTGGCTGACCTTGGAACGAGTCAGAACCAAAAACCTCCTTATGCAGACCCACCATGAATCCAACAGCATCATCAGATTCAATTTTTTCAGGGATTCCAATAAATCCTTCAACCAGTCTGCTCCAACACACAGAGCAGGCAATGTCTTGGACTTGGTCTTCACCAGACCCACCTCAGTGATGGATCTCCAAGTAACCCCACTCCACTACTCAAATCACCAATTTATTTCATTCGCTCTTTTTCTCCCTCCTCACCTTCTCACCTCTACTGCTACATATACCACCAACCTACACTAAATCTCACCCTGATGACTTGCCTCTTCCATCACTATTTCTCTTCCACCTCACAACTCTTTTTCTTATCTCTCCATTGACACTGATACAGACAATTTCCTCTCTTCCCTCTCTTCATCTATTGACCTCTTATGTCCTGTCTCTTCCAAACCAACAAGATCTCTGCCACCTGCTCCCTGGCTGACAGAAGTCCTACATAACAACCGTTGAGAACTAAGAATGGCTGAGAGGCACTGGAGGAAGTCAAGGCTCATAGCTGACCTTCTTCCTGTCAATATCTCCTTGCCACGTTCTCTAAGGATGTAACTGTTACAAATTGTCCTTCTACAGACTGAAGCTGGAGGCATTCACACAAGCTTTTTAGCATCGTCTTTTCCCTCCTTAACTCTCCCCCTCCTCCTTCACCCACCTCTCTCACAGCTGAGGATTTTGTTTACTTCTTTGATGAGTAGGTCAACAAGATCCTCCAGTTGTTTTCAACTGCCCCTGTGACCACTGCACACCCTCATACCCCTTCTCCCATATCTTTAACCTGCTTCTCTCCTCTCACATCTGATGAGGTTCTTCAGCTTCTGAGATGCAGCCGCCTGACAACATGTCCATTGGATTTTATCCCATCCACACTACTCCAGACAATCTCCCAGGAGCTGCTACCCATCATCTCTTCGATCGTCAACAGCTCCTTATCCTCAGGACTTGTACCATGTGCATTCAAGCTAGGGTTGTGCCCGTCCTGAAGAAGCCCAGTCTTGGTGGCACCAACATCAGCAACTACAGACCAGTATCCCATCTTTCTTTCCTCCAAAAAAGTGCTGTGGACAATCAGCTGTCTCTCTTTCTCTCCCAGAACCAACTTCAGGATCCAAACCTGTCTGGCTTCAAACCAGCGCATTCTACTGAAACTGCACTAACCGGAGTGATGGAGAAGCTCCATGGCATAAGGTCAGCTGGGCTGTCATTGTTTCTGATTCTTCTCGACCTTTCCAGTGCATTTGACACTGTTAACCACAACATCCTTCTGTCCATCTTTTCTTACCTTGACATCACAGGCTCTGCATGGAAGTGGTTCAAGTCCTACCTGGAAGGGTGCTCCTACCAAGTATCATGGAATGGCTCAATAGCCACTACATGCAAACTATCCACTGGTGTCTCACAAGGCTCAGTGCTGGGACCTCTTCTATTTTCACTCTACACTTGCTTACTGGGAGATATCATTTCTTCACATGACTTCTCCTACCATTGCTATGCTGATGATACAAGCTAAATCCAAGCAAGATGGAGCTGCTTTATATCCCAGGAGATGCTGGTGTTCATTGTGATCTCTCAAATTCCTTTGAGAACTCCCTGATCACTCCATCTTCATACACATATAGCCTTGTAGAAGTTTTAGATGATCAACTCTCTTTCACAGCTCATGATGCTAACCTGACCCGGTCATGCAGATTTCTTCTTTACAACATTCTGAGAATTCGACCATTTCTCTCGAGGGAGGCCACCCAGGAACTTGTTCAGTCTCTTGTCATCTCAAGACTTGACTACTGCAATTCCCTTCTGGCTGGCCTTCCCATGCGTTCCATCAGGCCCCTGCAACTTATCCAATGCTGCAGATCGACTTGTATTTAACCTCCCCAAGTTCAGCCATGTCAGTCCATTTCTGTGCAGACTTCCCTGGCTTCCTGTAGCAGATCGCATCAGATATAAAACACTGATGCTGGCCTTCAAAGCAAAAATGGTCCAACCCCTCCCTAACTGAAGGCAATGGTCAAAGCCTGATGCATACCTAGAGCCTTTCGTGCCTCAAGTATGTCTTGACTTGACCCACCATCATCCAGAATACATGGGAGGCAAGCGTCCAGACTTTTCTCTGTTCTGGCACCAAAGTGGTGGAATGAACTCTCCCTGAATATCCGAACAGTGGAGTCACTCACTGCCTTCAAATGCCAACTGAAGACCCATGTTTTTTGAGAGCAATTGAATGAGTACTAACTAAAATATTTTTCTGCACTTACAGTAGCTATTGTATTGGCTATGTATTGTCTTCATTAGTTTTGTGTAGTTTGGGTTATAGGATTTATTTTACTTGTAATTTTATTAGGTAGTGTATGACTACTTGGTACCATTATCATAGCTCAAAGTAGCATGAATTTAGGTCTACCAGATCTAGTTTTGGATATTCCAAGTTTATGACTAAGCACTTTTGTCACTCTGTATAAGAGCGTCTGACAAATGCCATAAATGTACATTGCAGGTTATACCTGCAAGAGCCATTTTCTAGGTCATCTAGCTTCTCTGACAGACTGCAATTTCTAAGTTTTAATGAATGAGTTTTCGCTTCCATTTGGGTTATGCGATCATCTCTATTGGCAATGAATGCATGCAATTTGGAAATATCTTTGGAGTGAGAGTCCATTCCTCGTTCAGTGGACTCTAGGGTATCGCAAATTGGCTAAAGACATTCCCTTAGCATGTCCACCATATCGCGCTTCAACTGTGGCAAAAGTCCAAGGCAAAACTTCTGTACACCATCCTGTAAAGCTGCACCAAACCACTTTGGTGCCACTGAAAGTGACTCCGTTATGATATCATCAGCGTGTGATGGGGGAAACAAGATTTGCTTCTTTGGTATGTTTCATATGAAAATTGGGGTTAGCAGCCAATGCTTTTCCAACCAACGTGGTGCAACCAGTCTTTGTCAAACCTTTATCTCTTAAGTTACATCACATTCTGTGTGGATAGCTGAGCTTCCTTTTTATCAATTAAAGTTTACTGTGAAAAAGTGGGAAAAAATGTCAAATTAATCATCTGGAACCTTAATTCTAATTTTCAATTAGTAAGGGAAACCTGTAGAGCATATGTCTATCCCTGCACCATCTTCACCCAGAAGTCCATGCCCTCACTTCTAACAGGAGTGTCCAAAAAAACCCGGAATAACAGCAAACCAAACAAATGAGCCAAGAGGCTAACTGGCTAACTTCCTGGAGCAGCTAATATACTCAAGGGCCTGCCCCCTCTGAACCAGTAAGGTGCTCTTATTGGCTGAGGGTCAAAGGTCAATGAAGATTGACACTGCAAACCTACAAGGGGAGAGACGGACAACAGAAAAAGAAAAACACAAGAGAGAATTTTTTTAAAAAAGAAAGAAAAAAATATCCACACAGATGTTGCTTATACATAATAAGAGTGCTCATGTGAATTGCAATCGATCCATGCCATTCAAATGAACTCAATTACAAAGACCCCATTTCCATTGCATTTCCGCCCTGCCACAAAATGACCTGCTAACATCATTTCAGTGATCTTCTTGTTAGCTCAGGACAAAGTGTTAATGAGGACAAGGCAGAGCATACAACTCTGTCATGCTGATTGGATTAGAAGAGCAGACTGGTTTCTTTAAAAGGGAAGTGATGCTTGAAACCATTGTCTTCTTCTCTTAACCATGGTTACCGCCAAGGAAACACGTGCATTCATCATTTCTTTGCATCAAAAGGGCTTCACAGGTAAGGACATTGCTGATTATAAGATTGCAATTAAATCAACCATTTACTGGCTCATCAAGAACTTCAGAGAGAGAGGTTCAACTGTTGTGAAGAAGGCTTCAGCTCACCCAAGAAAGTCCAGCAATTGCCAGGACTGTCTGGTAAAGAGGATTCAGCTAAAAGATTGGGTCACCACTAGTGCAGAGCATGCTCAAGAATGGCAGAAGGCAGGTATGAGTGTATCTGCATGCACAGTGAGGTGAAGGCTTTTGGAGGATGGCCTGGTGTCAAGAAGGGCAGCAAAGAAGCCACTTCTGTCCAAGAAAAACATCAAGGACAGACTGACATTCTGCAGGAAGAACAGGGATTGGACTGCAGAGGACTGGGGTAAAGTTATTTCCTCTGAACAAGCCCCCTTCAGACTGTTTGGGACATCTGGAAAAATGATTGTCTAGAGAAGAACAACTGGGCGCTACCATGAGTCCAATATAACTGGTCACTGTGGCCAAACAAATCAATCTTTGTATCAACTGACCATAAAACTCCGGAAAGCCATGTGATCAGCTGCAAACTGTAGATGAACTTGAAAGTCTTGATTTTGGAGTAGGGGCTTCTTTCTTGGATGGTAGCCTCTCAGTCCATGGTGTGGTAAAACATGCTTGGCTGTATACATTGACACTGGTGTCCCAGCAGCTTCTGTTCATGGTAGGTCTGAGCCTTGGTGGTTCTTATGTTGCTCCTGATCATCTGAACCAACATCCTTTCAGCAGAGGGTAATAATTTGGGTCTTCTTCCAGACCTCAACAATGTGGCTACATTTCCTAATAACTTGTACTTGCACACAATTGTTTGATCTGATGATGTTGAAATCTGCAGTTATTTAGAAATGGCTTCAAGAGGCATTCCTGGCTTGTGTAAATATACTGTACTGAGCTCTTTGGAATTTCCCATTGTACTGTTTGTTGTTCAATCCAGTAAGTACTATCAAACAAACTCTTTTATGTGTTCACAAATAATGATGATCATAAAGTCCTTGGCAAGTTAAGATATTTTTGGAACTTTCAGCAACACTGAATTAATGTATGTATATTTGTGACCCTGTGTTGCTTTCAAAAAAACCCACACAAATTTAAACTTTCTCTTTTTTTTCTATTAAAGATGTACTGTATGCTGTACACTCATTCTGCTCCAGAAAAAGCATATTCCAAAGAAATGACTGAAAGCCTCACTTTTGCGAGATACTAGA
>JAOVVH010000004.1:26795109-26818628 GCA_028566435.1 Scorpiodoras heckelii
CAGTTTCCTCCCACAGTCCAAAGACATGCATGTTAGGTTGATCGGTCACTCTAAATTGCCCATAGGTGTGAATGTGTCAGTTTGTGTTGGCCATGTGATGGACTGGCGACCTGTCCATGGTGTACCCTGCCTTCGCCCAATGACACTGGGATTGGCTCACCCCCACCCCCCGTGACCCCGACTAGCGGGACAAAGCGGGAGATGATGAATGAATGTTCACAAGTAAAAGTACTGAACATATCAGCTTTATTGATATTTTGAAAAGTAAACAAAACATCTCAAATTATGCAGAATACCTTTTGAAAACATTCAGTGGGTCATAATGAATTCAGAACAGAACTCTGTCAGTTGTTGCATGAACAGATGAATTAAAACAACAATTTAAATCAAACATAAATGTATAACAAGGACGGCGCAGTGGGTAGTGCTGTCGCCTCACAGCAAGAAGGTCCCGGGTTCAATCCCCGGGTGGAGTGGTCTGGGTCCTCTCTGTGTGGAGTCTGCATGTCTGCATGGGTTTACTCCAGGTACTCTGGTTTCCTTCCAGTTCAAAGACATGCACATTAGGTTAATGGGTGTCTCTAAAGTGCCTGTAGTGTGTGTGTGTCCTATGATGGATTGGCACCTGTCTAGGGTTGATCCTGCCTTGCGCCTTATGCCGCTGGCTAGGCAGCGGCTCTCCCGTGACCCTGGGGACAGGAATAAGCAGTTAAGATAATGAATGAATGAATAAATGTATAACAAAAATTACATTAATTTTGAAGTATACTGCTGGCAACCCTAATAGATTTTCGTTTTAATGGCTGTTCTACAGTTTCTTAGTAAGATTGAGTTCAGGGGATGATGGTGGCCACACCGTGATTTTTTTCCTCCTTTGCAATGGTGTGTTATTTGGCATGACATTAACTATTACAGAAGGTACAATTCTTTTTATACCATGGCAGAAAATGGCAGATTCATTAAGAATGCCACATCATGCAGTGGTCTTTTTGACACCCTCACAGATGATAAAAGGACTTACCATTTCACGTTCCAGTATTTCAGCCCAAATTCACCACCTTGCTGATGTCACGGCCTTGTTGGGACAGGGTAGGATGGCCATTCACCAACTAACACCACTCATCTGGGACATCCCGTGTAGCACAGCATTTGTTGCTGAATATAACTGTTTGAAAGTTAGCCTTCATGTATTTTCTGAGCTCACTTCAAACAGTTTTCTTTGTGAGTTTAGGCTAGGACTGGACAAAATGCTGTTTTATGCACATGCATTTCATACTTTTTGCAAGAGATTGTACACTGATGCTTTTCATATTCAGAAACTTTCTTGCTCCCCATACTGCAGGAAAACTGAAACAATGTCTTTAAGTAGGTTTTCCCTGTATTAAGATCACTTGGCAAACTATTTAACAAACCCTCTCAGAGATAGATACCAATTATCTAAAAATAAAAACCTAAATGGTTAAGAACTAAAACCTAAATGTTTCTTTTACTGAAATTCTACTGTTATGTTGGTTACGTCAGGGGTTCTCAAACTTTATTGGGCCGGGACAACACGCTAACCACTGATCAAAAGACAATGAAAAAACACTGATGCAGTAACAGGCATCAAATTTCTGTAAGAGTAATCAAATCAAACTGCTTGAGAAATACTTCATGCATTACTACTAAAATGTTATGATTAACCACTTTTTAGTGGTGGTGGTGTGTGGGTGTGGGGGCAGCTGGAGAGTGAGCAAGTGAGATTGACAACACTAGATAACTTTTTGAGTAATATTTATGATGAAAATAGCTGATTAAGCAACGATCGCGTGGTGCTCAACAGACTGAGCTATGGAGTTACCATGACAACGCTGCGCTGGTAAAGATTATGCGCATGCGCACACACCTACACTTTCTAAACATGCGAACAGCTATCTTTGGTTTTAATTAAGAAAATCCTAAACAAAGGAGCTTAGAAAATGTGGATTACCGGCCACGCTGAACGTGGAAGCGTGTTTTTATACTAAAAATAAATAGGAAACCACTACAGCAGCCTGTTCACGTCCGATTAAAAACTCCTGTTTGTTCTTTCTGCCTGCTATCTCTTTCTTTCTACTGTTCTATATCTTTACCCTTTGTTTTCTTAATACCCTTAAACTTCTCTGCTTTACTAAGTCTTTCTATTATCTCTTTCTTGTCTTAGTTTAGGAAATATATATAATATACCAATGGGGAAAACCCGATATCATACCGGCTCAGTCACTGCATTAACAGAAACTGTGCTGTTGGTAACCAGTGTTTAAATGGTGCTAGACTCAGGTGTTGCAAATCTTTGTTAATTAGCGTGGTGGGAAATGTAGTTATTTTTTGCTATGGCTTGCCGCTGGTCGCTTCCGATTCCCCACTGAAGCAGCTGAAGCCCTTGCCCCGTTATTACAGTAGCATTTATTATTTTATAGCAAACTTTTTTATGGACCCCCAGGCAACGCGCTGTGGACCCCTGGGGGTCCGCGAACCCCACTTTGAAAACTACCGGCTTACATAATAATTTGGAACACAGATCATTATTCCTACAGTGGCAAAAAATTTCTTCACAAAGGCACTATTTTTGTAATGACTTTATTGATATTTTAATGTGTAATATGTTTAATGTAATATTCAAGCTCAAGTATTTGCCAGCACAATGAATAACGATTACTGCATAGCTGTGAAAAATGCAGTCTATTAGTAACTGAAGTGCTTCATTCTTTGGTGGTTTTCTTTTTCATTTATATCTATGCAGCATTCCATTCAAGCAAGTTTTGCCTCGTACAATAAAATAAGCACATAAAGTGTGTAAGGCAAACAAAATCCCTCCTAATAAATGCCATATTCACAAAGAATCTTATTACTGAGAGTTCTCCTAAGAGTTTTTCCCTAAAACCGTTTAATCTGAGTTTGAAGAACTCGTGCAGCCGACTACACTGCAGTGTAGCCATGCCTTTATAGTTTGCTAACATCTTAAAAGAAAGTATATTTCATGTGAAAACTTTATATTTTTCTTTATGTGCATGTAATCGACACATTTTTAATATATTTCTATTGCAATTAATGATGGATTTTCATTTATAAGATTTCCTTTACATGAAAGAATCACATTCAGTGATGTGGTCATACATATAGCAATGATTGGATTGTTAATATCAATAGGCATTTAATGTTTGATGTACTTTAATGATATTTGCAGTTCATGTCAGTTATTAGGTGGCCAAGTAACAGAGAATTGTGTAACCTTTGATTTCTGAGGTTATCCATCATCTAATAGGTGAGTTGATGGCCCTCCCCTATTAGACATTAAACGAGATCTGTCCGGAAAGTAAAGAGAATTAAAGTAAAGAGGGCTTATCTTTATGGGGATAACTGGAACAATGTAAGTGAGTCTGAAGAAATGGTACACAATCAAAAGTGCATCAGAAACTCTCAAAATTTCAAAGAAGGGTCAAGAATGGACAAGGTACTCTAGTGTCACCTGATCATTTAACAAGACAGCCCAATTTCCAGAACAGTGCTCACAGGGGATGAATCATAGGTGTTCATGTAAGATCCTGAGATCAAAATACAAGTGTAAGTTTTAAATAAATATAAGTGCTGAATGGCACACAACAACGTCACCTCGCACAAAGAAAGCTTGCATGAGCAAATCAAAAATCAAGTCACTGTTCATTGTCTTTTTTGATTCTCAAGGGATTGTTCATAAAGAATTCATTCCAGAAGGCCAATGTGAAAAAGAAGGCATAAGTTTTGCATGTGCGCCACCATACTTCATTGGCTCAGAGATTTTTTGGCTGAAAAAAAATTCCACTCCTTCCACATCCACCCTATAGCCCAGACTTGACCCAGTGTGACTCCTTCTTCTTCCCCACAATTAAAACACATGCCCGCAATGCCATGCAAGCTCTATGGAGCATGGGAATTTAATTCTCATTACATAGAATGGACAGATGTTGTATAATAATCACAGCATTACAGAATCAACATCATACTTTTTTAAAGCTGGTTGATTTGAGTGCAGTCCTGAGGACTCCTACGTTTTTATCGGGTTAGGGTCTGCTTTTAGTGCTAAATTGCTTTGTGATTACAAATATTGGGATCAACGTGCCCATTTCGGTAGAGTGTTTCTCCTTTATCATGCTGTTAGAAGTTACTCTTAGCCTAAAGATTCTTTGTGAAAATCTATCTATTAAACCTATTAAAATTGACCAATTTTAATATCAATAACAGAATCATACACAATAAAACATGCAAATTACAAATGCAAGTCGGTTCCAATGACATGTTAAAATGTCCATCTCTGTATCTCTTCTGTTGTGAAGAATTCACTATTTTTAGTTTAACAAACATCATACAACCCAAGTCATAAATTCAAATATAATAAGCGAAATACTAAAATGCGAAAAGCTGCAGTTTGCAGCACGTAAATGTAAGGCCATTAAAGGTTGAGTGCAAGCATAAACATACATTCTAATGACTACAGGCCTAAATACACCATGTTCATTTTTCTTAGATTTTTGCATTTTCATATTGTGAACTGAATTCTCAAAATGTTTCTGTAAATTCTATCAATTTGGTATTTCCCACATGATCTTAGTACTCCAATGTTTTTGGGAAACAACCCCAAAATTTTGAAGTGCAGCCTAATTGAGTTGAGTAAACCTAATTACTAGGCAGTTGTTGCACAGATAAATCAGTCAGATAACAGTCTTGGAAATTCTGCATAGTTTTTAGTTGTAAATGTAAACCATTTCAATACCGGTTACAATTTTCCTCTCACCATTCAGTTTTGCTTATCAGTTATATTACACTTGGCAAATTCAGATAGACAATAGGTTTGTAGATCAAAGTAAAAGATGCAAGCATGGTATAATCTTGAAATTAGGAAAATGCTCTATGTAAGCTGCATATAAAAAATGGATTTCTGTTCCCCTTTATTTTCATTCCCCTTTTTACAATAGTTGGCATGTTGCTGTGATTTACTTTGCCCACTATGCAACCAGTAGCCATCAGTGTTATCATATATTAACTTTTTTTTCCTTATTATTGTGTGATCTCTTTTTAGAACTCGGGTCCTTGTTAGTAACAATAACTGGTACAATCATTACAATGGTAAACTGACATTAACAGCTCAAACATTGATCACTGCATAATCAATCATTGCCTATGTGCATCCCTGACCAATTGTATAAACAAATACTGAGAACTGTCAAATCAATGTACATTCATTACATTTCCTGAGAGCCCACTCATGTCATGCCAATAAACTTCAGTAAATTTTAATAAGACTCTATCCATAAGTAATATTTTTGCCGCCATTGACTGATCAACTACAGTAAGCCTAGTGCCCTAAACATATCAGCTGCATTAAAAGAGAAGAGAAAATGGAAAAGAATATATTAAAGCCAGGCATCTGTGTGTAAAGATGACTTGATGAACAGGAATGGCCTCCTTGGGGAAAGGTCTCAAAATTCAGACACTCCAGCTATTTGTGTTCTTTTAAGTCAAACCTGACATTGAGAGAATTAAGAAATTTGTTAAGACAAGTAACAGTTGCAGGGTTGCAATACAACTCAGAAGGTTTACTGAACATTTACCCTGTTCTACACACCAATTAACTAAAACATGAACAATTTGTTATTACACATTCAAATTCAACATTGTAGCATGAAACACAAAACCTATGTAGTAAAGTTAGCTTAGAAACCAATAACTGTAATTAGGTTGCTAACTAGATGAGGTAACTAATTATCATGAAAAGAATGAATGAGTATAAAGTAGTGCTGTCAAATTAACACGTTAATGAATTAATATTATTATAGAATAAATCGCGATTAAAAAAATGAACACCACTACAAATTTTAACGCAGATTATAAATGAGTTAAATTAAATTACTCAAACCAGCAGTGCCGCAGCGAAACGTTCCCAAATTGACTGTCACGTTACTCGTTTTAGGCTGCATTCCAATCACAAGTGACCCTAATCTGTATCCCTGCTCCCTACAGGGGACAGGGTACAGAATCCCAAGGGCACTTCATAGGGAGCTCGGTCACTAAAATGGCTCTATTTGAAACGCCCTGCAATGTCATCAACAGCGGACAGCTGATTGGTTGTGTTCTACATTACAGCACTCAGCTGTATTTAGCATGACAAACAACACTGTTCAGACTCATTTTGTATGCTGTAGGCACTTTTGATATAAAAGTGATGAAACATCTATGAACTGTGGGTGATGTATTTTAACTTTTTAATGTATGTTTTGGTGGTGGTCGGAACGTAAACTTACTCTTTGGTTACAACGTGACTCATTACACTAATTGGCGAATCGATGCCTTTAATTAAACTCTAATCAGTATATCAGATGAACAAAAGACAAAAACAATTTTTTATTTAAAATAACAAAAAGACATCAATCATCGTTAATATTTCACTCTTATGAAATAAAGTCGTGAATAATGAGGCAACGTTCAGCAGTCGTTTGTCTTTCATTTGTCTTTCATGAAGCCTCCCTGCATGTACAACACAAATCAAAATGTGCGTTAAAACCGCGATTAACATGCGATAAAAAAATTAATCGCGCGATTAAAAAAATTAATCGTGTGACAGCACTAGTATAAGGTAATAAAGTTTGGCAAATGTTTACACACAGATGGAGTCACTGGTCATATAAAACCCAGAATTTAGGAAAACACAGTGTATTTTTGAGATATTAAGTGTTCCTTTGCTAACAACCATGGGCTGTACTTCCTTATGTACCCTCAGGGCAGTGGCCTCATATGTGTAGCTTATGAAAGGCACTTGTCAGTATATTCATCACTTTCCCATTCTTTTCTTGTTGAAGATTGGAAGAAGTGGATCCAACACACTATGAGTTGCTAAAAATATGAGGTGACACATTTTCAAAGTGTATGATGAGCTTGGAAGTGTAAGTTGTATGATAACACTATGGTGCATTTGGTTTTGGCCCTCAAGGAGATAATGCTCACAACAGGAGAGCCAGTGTTCCCACTGACTCTCATGTTGTGGGCATTATCTGTTGTGGAACAGAAACCATAGAGGCATCACTGCAAGTTAAGTGAGCTATAGCAACAGGGCATGGAAAATCATTGGGTCACCTGCCAGTGCAGGCCTTTGGTATATAGGTTCAGGTGGCGCTGGATGATCAATGGATACTGTCTGCTTGAAGTATGAACTAAACATATAGGACATCAGTCAAAGCCCTTAGCACAGTCATGTTATTTCTGAAGAAGGGGTTATGCAGAATACAGCATATGCCACATTGGTACTATGGCAGACCAAAATGCAAAGGTGGTTTAGTCAGGACAGAGACTGACCAAACCACCAAAGCATGACTCAGCAAAAGTGCTTTGGTGGTGCCAGGTTTGAAAATACATGGTTGATGCTGAGTAAAATGTAGTAGTAAAATGTACCATGACTTACATTTAGGATAAACTTACACAACAGCTAAGAAATCCTGAACCCAAGATGCAAAGATTGTGAGCTACACTTTCATGTCTATGCGATGTCTAAGCATTTACCTGCAGCTACCTCTGCTGCCTAACACAAATAACATTGTTAAAGTTTAGGTGTGTATCACAGAACTCACCATTCTGAAACACCAGTGAGAAAGTCAGTCTGTGCCAGATCGATTTCTGCCTGTAGGCATAAAAAGGTATTTATTTTCAATAAATATTATCAATATATTTTTTGAGGAGCTTAATGGCAGCCAGTTTCGAAAGTTCAATAATTGCTGACTCACCTGTCCAATGATGTCTTTTTCTCGACTCATGAAGGACGAGCTGTGCTTTACACACACGCTGAGCACTCGTCGCTGAGCATCCTCCACACTTATGTCAAAGTCAAACCTGAGAAACAGTTTATTTAGTGCATAAAACACTCACCGTGGCAGGTCACACCATCCTAAAATTTTCTAATTACTCTTAGTGTTTAATCATTAACTGTAGTAGTTTTAACTGGGGATTGAATAATAATAATGAATAAATATATATGAAGCTACATTTGTGAAATTTAAGTTCATAAATACAGCCAAAGGAAGAACCGTCCTTACAATGCTCTCTCTCACATCTTTGCATACATACACACACAGTCTCCTCCATACCTCTCATTAAAATCTGGGTTCAGCTCTTTCTTCTTTACAGCAGTCTTTCTCTTCGTGGCTTTGTTTTTATCAGGCAGCAGAATCAGAGAGGCATAAATGTCTAAACCTTCTTTTGACGGTATCACCAGGCCTCTAAAATACCACACACAAACAAACAGCAGAACTTCATTTTAAATTTAACATATTCGTCACGTTTGACTCTTTTAATACTGACTACTAATACTTTAATATGGGTTTGCTACTCGTGTTTCAAGGTTTTTATCTTTTATTCATAAACAGATCATTCATATTTATTATATATTATTTAGTTGCATAATGTATACCAATTTAGTGCAAGCATTGACCAAATACGTACGGCATTAAAATACTATCATGCAGTTATGTGGGTTTGGCAGACTGAAATTCTGAGATTACAACATTAAACTCAATATGTGTACATCTTGCTAAGGTATGTGAAAATTGTTCCACTGGACTTTCCATTCAGCTGGAGTTTATTGGAATGTATCACATATCTATGCACGTATATTTACAGGTATCCATGTATGTGCTTGATATTCACCAATAATTAGTCCTAACTGTATGAACAACAGCAAAACTCCCTCATAGTTGCTATGGTTGTGTTTATGCAATGTGCTATAGGTGGGAGCAAGTTTATTCAGTATGTTGACATTAGGACTTAAAAAAAGAAAAAACATTCACATGAACAGCTAAAAATGCTATTGTTAACTGATTAGCTATTGTTAGCTCATTCTCTGGCAAACAAGCTTCTAGACTTTCCTTGAAGCTAAAACTGGCAGCACTAACTGTGCCAACAGCACCAGCGCGAATGGGGCTAATAGCGCTGGCGGTGCAGCGGACAGAATGTGCACAGGGCCCACCAGATGACAGCACTCCTTCACCATCACAGAGAGAGATGTGAGGAGAGTGTTCAAGAGGGTGAATACCAGGAAGGCAGCAGGAACAGACAGAATCTGCGGCAGAGTCCTCAAAGCCTGCGCAGACCAGCTAGCTCCAGGATTCACAGACAACATTAACCTCTCCCTGACCCATGGCATCATCCCATCATGTTTCAAGAAATCCACCATAGTCCTTGTCCCAAAGAAACCTCAGCCAATGGGCCTCAATGACTATTGCCCTCACATCAGTCATGATGAAGTGCTTTGAAAAGCTGGTCAGAGACTTCATCACTTCTTCATTTCCAGACACCATGGACCCAATGCAGTTTGCACATCGTCATAACCACTCCACCAACGATGCAATTATACATCTGCTTCATACCACACTGACCCACCCGGACACTAGGGGGGTAAATTATGTTAAAATGCTGTTTGTCGACTACAGTTTAGCTTTTAACACTATTATCCCCTCCACACTCACCACCAAGTTGGAGGATCTGGGACTCCATTCATCCCTGTGTGACTGGATCTCCAACTTTCTAACAGACAGACCACAAACAGTGCGGGTGGGCAATCATGTCTCATCCACCCTCACTCTCAGCACTGGTGCCCCTCAGGACTGCCTCCTGAGCCCCCTGCTTTATTCACTATATACCAATGACTGCATGGCCACTTCCAGCTCTACCACCATTGTGAAGTTTGCTGAAGACACTGTAGTGGTGGGCCTGATCTCAGACAATGATGAGAGGCCCTACCTGGAGGAGACTAAACACATGGAGTACTGGTGCCAGGACAATAATCTTCTGCTCAATGTTAGCAAGACAAAGGAGCCTGCCTTCACACACATATAAACTTGAGTGACATCCCATTCTTAATCCATAGGGTTTAATATGATGTTGGCCCACAATTTGCAGCTATAACAGCTTCAACTCTTCTGGGTAGGCTTTCCACAAGGTTTAGGAGTGTGTTTATGGGGAATTTTGGCCATTCTTCCAGAAGCGCATTTGTGAGGTCAGACACTGATGTTGGACAAGAAGGCCTGGCCTCTGCTCTAAGTCATCCCAAAGGTGTTCTATCAGGTTGAGGTCAGAATTCTGTGCAGGCTAGTCAAGCTCTTCCACACCAAACTTGCTCATCCATGTCTTTATGGACCTTGCTTTGTGCACTGGTGCACAGTCATGTTGTAACAGGAAGAGGCCATCCCCACACTATTCCCACAAAGTTAAAAGCATGAAATTGTCCAAAATCTCTTGGTATGCTAAAGCATTAAGAGTTCCTTTCAGTGAAACTAAGCCCAACTCCTGAAAAACAACCCCACACAATAATGTCCCCTCCACCAAACTTTACACTTGGTACAATGCAGTCAGACAAGTACTGTTCTCCTGGCAACTGACAAACACAGGATCATCTATCAGATTGCCAGGTGGAGAAGTGTGATTCGTAACTCCAGAGAACACGTCTCCACTCCTCTAGAGTCCAGTGGCGGCGCACTTTACACCGCTGCATTCAACGCTTTGCATTGTGCTTGACTTGGTTGCAGCTGCTCGGCCATGGAAACCCATTCCATGAAGTTCTTTACATGCTGTGCTTGAGCTAATCTGAAGGTCACATGAAATTTGGAGGTTTATGGCAATTGACTCTGCAGAAAGTTGGCGACCTCTGTGCAATATGCGCCTCAGCATTCGCTGACCCCGCTCTCTCATTTTACGTGGCCTACCACTTCATGGTTGAGTTACTGTCATTCCCAATCGCTTCCACTTTGGTCTTCATACCACTGACAGTTGCCTGTGGAATAGTTAGTAGCGATGAAATTTCACGACTGGACTGTTGCACAGGTGGCATCCTATCATTGTATCACACATTGTATGTGTCTAGTTGCTTGATTTTATATACTTGTCTCCATGGAAATGATTGGAACACCTGAATTCAATGATTGAGTGAGTGAACACTTTTGGCAATATAGTGTATATTTTTGAGTATATTTTTTAAATATATTTTGATTATATTTTGTAACTATTACAGTATAATTCCATTTTATATCTCCTTTCTATATGTTTCATCTTCGTGTTAATGTGTAAGAGAAGTCGTCAAAGCATTTCACTGCTAGTTCTGCCTTGTATGACAATGTATGTGACAAATAAACTTTGAATTTGACTGATGAACAGTAAGGAATGAGAATGTGAGAAGGAATTCACACTGAAAAGAATTGGCATAATACTCTTGAATATGCCACTATGCTGATTCTATACATATCTAAAAAAACTAAGCACTGAACCACACACAAACATAAACAAACACAGTAGGACTTCATTTTAAATTTATCATATTGAGCATTGTTTTAATACTGACTACTAATACTTAAATATGGGTTTGCTACTCTTGTTTCATGATTTTTATTAGTGCTGTCACACGATAAATTTTTTAATCGCGTTAATCACGCGATTAATTATTTTAATCGTACGTTAATCGCCATTTTAACGCACATTTTGATTTGCGTTGTACATGCAGGTAGGCATCATAGGGCCATTGAAAATGTTTTTGCTGTTTATCACTGGTCTATTTTAGGAGATTGTCGAATGTTGCCTCTTCATTCACTTGACTTTATTTGATAAAAGTGAAATATTAAAGATGATTGATGTCTTTTCATTTTTTTTTATTTAAAAGGAACTACACATTGTGTAGGGAGCTAGAGAACATGGGTATAATCACTTCGATGGAAGTTCTGTTGTGCTGCTGCTATATGATTCGATTTTATCTCAGAGACCAGCTGCCACAATGGAAGGGAAGGAGTTTGCGTATGTTATGCGGCTTCGTTGCCTTTGTCATCTCCATCGCTCATTAAACTGATGTATCATACAAAAATATAGCAACCCAAAAAGAGCTACAACTTCTTGGTTCTCCATTGTTCCTTTCAGTCTTTAGCAAAGTTTATGATAGCTAACAAGGTATGAGATCCTAACATTCAGCACGAGAGATCAGAGCTCTGCATGAGAAGAGACAACCAAAAGTACATTACAAAGTTAAAACACATAAGCCACAGTTCATAGATGTTTCATCACATTTATTTCAAAAGTACCTACAGTGTTCGTGTTCATTAACGCATCAATTTGACAGCACTAGTTTTTATCTTTTATGCATAAGCAGATCATTCATATTTATTATATATTATTTAGTTGCATAATGCACACCAATTTAATGCAATAAGATAATTATATCCGATTCCATTGTTTCCTAATTGAATGTTTGATTTTGATTCTGGGAAAAGGACATTGTGGCTGACAATGACCTGCAATTATCTGCTAGTATTTTAAAACCTACTTAAAACAGTATACACCGATGGTCATAACCTTATGACCATCTCCTTTTCTCAATTAATCCCCTATACTCTGTTCTCTAATGGTCAGGACCACCACAGGACCAGCACAGGGCCAGCACAGATCAGGTACTATTTGGGTAGTGGATCATTCTGAGCACTGCATTGACACTGACATGGTGGTGGTGTGTTAGTGTGTTGTGCTGGTATGAGTGGATCAGACACAACAGTGCTGCTGAAGTGTTTAAACACTGTTCACTTACAGTGCACTCTATGAGACACATCCACCATATTGCTCCACCCTGTAGATTTAAAATCAGAGACAGTAGCTCATCTGATGTTGCACAGTTTGTGTTAGTCATCCTCTAATCCTTCATCAAAGCTCACAGGATACTGCCTAAAGGATGCTGGTGACTAGACATTTTTGGTTGGTGGTCTATTCTCAGTCCTGCAGTAACACTGAGGTGTTTAAAAACTCCAGAAGCACTGCTGTGTCTGATCCACTCACACCAGTACAACACACACCATCATCAGGTCAGTGTCACTGCAGTGCTGAGAATGATCCACCTCCCAAACAGTACCTGATGTGTGGTGGTCCTGACCATTACAGACCTAACAAAGGGGACTAACAAAGTATGTAGAGAAACAGATAGACTACAGTCTGTGATTGTAGAACTACAAAGTGCAGCTATATGGTAAGTGAAACTGAGAAAATGGACAATGAGCATAGAGAAAAGCATAGTCATAAGGTTATGCCTGATCGGTGTATTTTTGAAGCATTTGCTTTAGTTGGTTAATGTATGGAACTCCTGTTAAAGATTTGAGTGTCTCCAGTATCTTTTACTCAAGATAAGACACTCTTGAAGAAGAAATTTTAATGTCTTCCACCTCTAAAAGTTTAATTTCTGAAACCCTAAAATTCTGTTTCATTTTGCCTTTTTGCTTTCGGAGTGGTACTCTGTGCCTTCAGGTCTCCATATTCATAGTGAATTAACATAAGGGGTGTATATTATTCAAATTGCTCAATGCCAGCAATAATTAACTGATTTGAAATGAATGGAATATCATTCATATGTTCCAGTGATTGCATGGTAATAGAAAAGTTGTAGAGAGTCACAGATGGGTCTTTGAAAAAACATAACCCAAAGCTGTATGCTCGAGCTGAATTCAGCCTCAGTTTACATTGACTGGATGCAATGAATCTGGCAGAATGAATAAAATTAAAATTAAAATAAAAGACCTGCAGCCATGAATGATCACAGTAAGTTTCTTCTTAAAGGACAGAGAAATTCTGATCTGTCCAGTGGTAGGCATCTGCTTATTGCTTAATACAGGACCAGCACCAAGTGCCATGAGTGCTGCCATCTTAGAGTTCAGGATCTGCATTGAAACACATAACATGAACAATGATTCATGGTAGTAGTACTAATCCTTTATAATTTTTTTCTGCATACCCAAGTAGCTGAAACACTTTTCTTTTATTACATAGCATAATTGATATTATGTGTTAAATTGTGTTAAATGTGTTCAAACTGTATGAAAATCAAACTGTCAATAAAGTTGACTTACAGAGTATACATGCAGGCAAAATTAATAACACAGCAATTATTAATAAAATTTTCAGCAATTAAAGTTATCAAGTAACGAATGAACAGCATTTATACAATGGAAATGTAATTGGTTTACTGTTGCTGGTAATAGAGAAAGAGCAACAATACAAGGATGAGGAAAAATGGAAGGTTTAATTCTTTTGCTGTAGTATAAATTCTCACTCAAATGTTCTAGCTATATTTATGACTTCTATCTATTTTTAATAGTTTTTCCCTTTGAAATCACTCAGCATGTCAGTATCAGTCTGGATATGTGAACACTCCAAATATTCTCAGAGATGTGATATTTCATACTTTGACTTCTGCCCTCAGTAGGATCTGACTCTCAGTTAAAGCTCCATCTAAGCTCAGCCACTGGTCCAGCATCAGCTCTGGCTGAAAGAGAAGCTCTCTGATTGGTAGAACCAGGGAACCCATTGGCTGATTCCAGCCACTGGAGAGCTATAAAGAAAAGGTTACAAACTGTAAAACTATTACCAGATGAATTATTTACAACCTTTAAATAAGTGTAAAGTGCTTACTTTAATTATAAGCATGTCTTTGTAAGGATCTTGAACCAGGAAATGAAATGCTTCATGCCACTGAGGAGACCTTGAGCGCTCACACACCTATAAAAAAAAGAGAGCAGTGGAGAATTTACTGTATATGTAGTGCAAGGATGGCCCCAATATGCATAACTAAAATTTCCTGTGAGACTGCTATGAATGGTCTCATGTGGATAGCCTTAAAATTGCACTTCATTTGGACACTACAGATCTCAAGCTAAAGTTAAAAAATGACTGATGCTCATACTTTCAACACATTCAGTGTTGTTTGACTTTATAGTATACTGTTGTGGATAAGAAATGACTCATAATTGAACTATCTGGTGTCACCCAGAAACAGACAAGTTCCCTTATGAGTCTGGTTCCTTTGAAGGGTTGTTCCTCATGCCATCTCTGGGATTTTGGAAATAAATCTAAATCCATATCTGGATTTCAGTAAAGCTGCTTTGTGACAGTGTCCTCTGCAAAACGTGCTACACAAATAAAATTTTTTGAATAGAATATTCAAGTCCAGTACAATTCATGTCCATAAATATTTGCTCATTGACAAAGTTACTGCTATTTTAACTGTCTATCACAGTATATTGGAATGGAAATGAAACATGAACATGAGCTCAAATTGCATATATTTAGCTTTAATTTGAGGGAATTTACATCCAAACTGGGTAAATGGTATAGGAATTACATCACTTCTTATATGTGGTCCACCTTTTTTAAGAGACCCAGAGTAATTGGACAGTTGGCTGCTCAAAGCATTGCCAGAGAACAAACCTAGCTTCAGGTGATGTCTATGGGTTCCAGACTTCAGGCAGTCAATGAAGGCAAAGGAATTGTGAAGAAGGTTTTAAAATGTTAATTTTAATTTAGTCTATGATTATACTAGTTTGTCTAGTTACTTATGGTCCCTTATAAAGTGATTTAATTCCTAGAACTTTTACTTGATATGGATGTAAATACCTTCAGATTATATATCATTATTTCATTTAATTACATATTATAATTTAATTCAACTCCAATACATTTGTCAATGTCCATATATTTTTGGTTCTGACAGTAAACAATTCATTCGGAAAATACTGGATATTGCAAGGCCAATTCTTTTGTATTTGCTATACATTGAAGATATTTTAGACATTTCAGAGACCAAAAGAATAATATGAGATGATAGATCAGAATTTCAGCTTTTATTTCCTCATATTTACATCTAGATGTGTTGAACAACTTAGAACATGCCACCTTTTGTTGGAACCCACCCATTTTTCAAGTCATCAGAAATATTAGAACATGTAACTGACAGGTATTTCTTGTTGCAGATGTGCCTTGCTTAAGTGTTTAAACAATTAATAGCTCTTTGTTTGAGCCCTAGGTTTCACCTGTGAAGACTGCATTTGTTGTTAAAAAGCAAAAGAAACAAACATGAAGAATAGAGAGCTGTTCTATGGGAGAAAAGCAACACATACTGAAGCTGAGAAAGAAAAGTCTGAATTTGGGAGCGAAACTGATCAGAACCATTGCACTAGCATTGGAAATAGCCAATACACCAATTTGGAAGAACCAATGGTATACTAATGTCCAGACTCTAAACAGGTCAGCTAAGGATAACAAGAGCAGTTGGTGGCAGAACCATAGTGAGAGCTTTCTTTCTTTCTTAAATTTATTTCTATAGCGCTTTTTACAATGGAGCATTGTCTCAAAGCAGCTTTACAAGTTACCTAGTTATCTAGACCCAAGCCCAATTTGAGCAACAAAGAGCTGTGAATAAAACCCAAAAACAATAGTCAGCATCACAAACCTCTACAGGGCAGGGGTGAAGATATCACAACCTACTGC
Organism: Scorpiodoras heckelii; assembly: GCA_028566435.1. Lineage (NCBI taxonomy): Eukaryota > Metazoa > Chordata > Actinopteri > Siluriformes > Doradidae > Scorpiodoras > Scorpiodoras heckelii. The sequence goes on from JAOVVH010000004.1 coordinate 26,811,433, forward strand.
TTGAAGAAGACTTTGAGAGCAGAAATATAGTAGCCATACCACAAGATGCAAACCACTCATCAGCAGTAAGAATAGGACAGCCAGAATAGAATTCACAGAGATCTTGATTGCTTTGCTTCAAATCCATTGTGATGGTGTAAAGAGACAAAATTATGAAAATTCCTTCACTGTACAAATACTTATAGACCCGACTGTACCTAAATGCACATGCATGCACATGCACGCGCGCACACACACACAGACACACACACACACACACACACACACACACATACAGGTGTGTGTGGAGAATAATAGAGAATATATAATTATAATAATTGTATTCTAGTCCTTGCCTTTGTTTTGTAAGAGGTTCCCTCAAGCACAAGTTCAGCTCCAACTTTAGGTTCCTTCCCACTCAACTTCAACTACAGATGCATACACAAAAAAATACATAAGTAAGAGTGTGTGTGTGTGTATGTGTGTCTGTGTGTGTGTGTGTGTCTGCAACTCACAGGCAGTCCATGTGCTCTCTCGATAAGGACAAACAGTATGGCGGCTGAAGGGACATCTTTATTCTGGCTTGACAAGGAACTTTGCATCTGTAGCACCTGATCAAAATGAATCCAATAACACACTTACATAAAGTAGCATACACATGCCTTAACAAGTCAGATTGGACAAATTTCTTTTAGCTACTCATACATTAGCACATGCCTGCTGTAGTTTGTCTGGTTGCATGACTGTAGGCAGCCACTCAAGAACCAGATGAAGACGTCCATGTTTCACATCATTTAGAGTAAACCACTGCAACGTAGAAAGACAATTTACTCAAATTGAAATGTTTTTCATTTACTAATCAAATCATTATATAATAATGCACATACAGAGTTGCCAACACTGGCAAAAAGAATATCCTACCAGCCAGCATCTGATAGCAGCTTATCAGAAAATAAACAGAATTTTATAACAAAAGCTCTAGTGCTTAATTACAATTGTAACAAATCAGTTCTGTACGACATCTACTTTATAACAGGTAGCTCCTAATTTTTTTACTGAACAAGGAGACCACAGTCTCTTGTTTTCTACTGCTTCACAAGACAGACTCCTGTGTATTTGCAGTCTAGATAATGTCAGTGAAAAATGAAAAAGCCAATGTGCTTCTTTCACATCCTGCAACCTTTTACCTTCAGTGAATTATGGTTTATGCTGAATAAATTTATTCTGTATTTTCATCTAATCACTGCTTTTGCTGAAAAAGCAGAAAAGTGGCTTTATACTGACTTTACATCAAGGCCGAGAAATGCCAGTTTTAACTCTTTCCAACGTCATCTGAATGAGTATACCAGGAGGAGGAGAAGGCATAAGCATTGCTGCAGTGGACCTATCGGTGCCACTGGGCTACCAGAGAACATGCGTATCCCATTAGCCATTCAGTGTAAACTTATCACATGGGCATGCACTTTCATAGACACTGAATGCTATGGGTGGCCTAACCTTCACTCTGTCATGTAATTATATCTGGATGTATCTAAAACTCCTTTACAGATACCTATTCAGGAAAACTGGAGTCCCTGTCAGTACACCAAGGACTTAGACTAAAATTTCTGAGGATTTTTTCACAAGACTCCCGTAGTAAGAAAGTTACATGTTAATGTTCTAGAGAACTTCCAAAAGGCAGTGCTGCACACACTTCCCTTCACTGTGCAGGCGAAGTCGACCATCTACTCTTGTCACCTCAGGAGAAACTCCTAGGAGGGGGCATCTGTAACGAACGGCATGTTCCAGCCTGGGCAGCTTTGCAACTTGGGCTGGAATATTACGGCCTGTCACTTAATTTCCTATCTAATCAAGGAAGCTATACAAGTCCAAGAGCCATAGGTTCATGCAATCAGTTACACAGTCTTGTACCTCAAACAAGGCTCTTGCATTTCCATTCACCTAGTCACGTGGTCTTAGAGGATGTTTTCCATGATTATTTCTAGTTTGTGCTTGAGGTTGTTCTTTTAATACATAGTTGTTTCCACATCAGCTCCAAAGTTTGCTTTCAGATTATTATTGCTAGTTCTCTACTGTGCTTGGATGTATTGTCCCAAGGTTCATGTCTGACTTATCGGCTAATTAATTCCTGCCTTGTCTTGTCACTTGTAACTACTCCCTCATGAGTGCCTAATCCTAGTCTTTAATACTTTAAAAAATAATTTAACCAACTACTACCAGGTTTCGGCCATCAAATTGTCAAACTAGAAGCAACAAAGATGGATTTTTATGAATAAAAGGAGGACAGAGTTTAGTAAAATGGTGGTAACACTCACCTCATCATTGTACTGGGTTTTAATAATATCTCCAAGCTTAAGTTTGATCCTGTTGTAGGAAACAAAAAGTCAAATACATTTTACTATTTACTAGATATTTATTTCATATATGTCAAATTTAACTGAAACATATAATTTCACTGAAATAATTGTACAGATGTGTTCAGGCCAAAAATGGGATCTGACCTCTTCATAAGGAACCACATAATGTTAGGAGAGTGTATTGTATATTATGTGCATTGTATATTATTATTGATGGATCTGCACTGTAAACTGTGTTACATCCAAGTATGTATGAATGGTCTGGTACTGCGCTCTGCTTGTCTTTTGTGTTTTGTTCTCCCTTTTTTTCTTTTCAGGTGGAGATGTTTTCCCAGCTGATTAAGTCCTGCAGTGATTTTTGCTATGTGTTGGGTTGCCCTTGAAAAGCAACAAGGAGATACAACACGCCACTGAAATTCACTTTGTGTTCCAGAGTGCACGTTGTGGTAAATAAATATTCTGTGATTTAGCTGCACTGTTAACACTTGCTATTTGCCCTTTTGATTATAGCTGTTATGAGGGGGAAGAAGTATACCAGTTGGGAGTAGTTTTTAGACATAATTTGTATGCTGTTATTTTACTGCCAAAAGTCGAGAGCACATTTTTTTAAACACGAGAGCACGATTCACGTAGCTCTCATTGATTTTCTTTGCTCACGTGCAAAATATACATGTTCTCACTCATAATTTTCTCTGCTCGTGCTCAGGTTCACTTTGCCCGTTACAAAACTCCTGTCTCGCGCTTAGATATATCCTGCTCCCTGCTCTCGCGCGAACTTGCTCTTCTTTTATTTTGCGAAGCGTGTGCGCTCAAGCAAACCCACTATGCACGCTCATGAATCTTTATGCTCTCGCGCTCGGATTTTTCACTGCTAGAACACTGCCAAAAGTCGTCAGCCAATCAGAAAGAAGTATCCGATTTTGACCAGTGAAATTGTTCCTGCTACTTAACACGTCTTCTACTGCGTACAAACTTAAATACGCCATTTTTTATAACATTTTGAGCACAATATCTATTTATTTACTGATTTTAACGTATTGCAAAAAATAAAACATATGTTCTATGTAGAGGCCGTATTGACTTTTTCCCCTACAAATCCATAAATATTTAATCTCCCCAGTGGTATGTATGATAGTGGTATGTACTGAGTATTTTATTTACTAATGTATTGCAAAAAACAAAACATATGTTCTTTGTAGAGGGTGTATTGGCTTTTCCTCTACAGATAAATGAAATATTTATGTAAGGTATTCATGATATAACAAACTAAATCTATATTTATTTATGTTTATATCTAGGGGAACAGTCAATACACCCTCTACATACGCTTTATTGTTTGCAATATGTTAAAGTCAGTAAATAAATAGATACTGTGCTCTAAAATGTTATAAAAATGGCATATTTAAGTTTGTACACAGTAGAGGACATGTTAAGCAGGAGGAACAATTTCATTGGTCAAAATCGGATACTTCTTTCTGATTGGCTGACGACTTTTGGCAGTGCTGTAGCGGTGAAAATTCTGAGCGCGAGAGCATAAAGATTCGCGAGCACGCAGGGTGGGTTTGCTTGAGCGCACATGCTTCACAAAATAAAAGTAGAGCAAGTTCGCGCAGGAAATATCTAAGCGCGAGACAGCAGTTTTGTTTTGGAGCAAAGTGAATCTGAGCGTGAGCAGAGAAAATGTGAGTGAGAACATGTACATTTTGCACGCAAGCAAAGAAAATCCGTGAGAGCTACGTGAATCGTGCTCTCGTGTTTAAAAAATGTGCTCTCGACTTTTGGCAGTAAAATAATGCCATAAATTTGTACCAGACATGGGATACTATGTGTTTATTAGTCCCTTTGTTGAACTAGGCATCATGCTTGTCTGTTTTAATCAGTGGTCTAATCTATCAGTCACCACTATTTAGGACTGATTGCTGTTTATTTTTGTATATAATATTTTTCTCCTGTTTACCTGTTGAGGGAGGCAGGTTAGCCCAGTATGTATTGTAATTTGCCATTGTCTTTTGGATTAAGGAAGGTAGTCCCATGGGGGTGCTTAACAGGTGTTTGTTATTTTGTCGTCAGCTCACACTGAAGTCTAAACTCTGTGACTGTTATACTGACTAATAATAATATACACTAGCCAAGTGGGTATGAAAATGGTGTCCTGGTCTGTTTGTTTATGTTGACACCTCAATACCCTAGAATAGAGCCCAGGTAGCAAAATAAACCATCTGGGTGGATTTAGAAGAGGGGTTGTACCATAAATTGGGAGCTTGTCTCTGTTCTGTGTTTTTGTATCTGTTGTCATTTTGTGGTGGTCAGGTGCCTTGTGGATGATTGGTAATATGTTTAATTGAGAGGTCTTTGCATGTGAGCCTTCAGTGGAGCAATTTACTCAATGCTGTAAAGCTGGTCGTTAACTGCTGACTTTTTTAGCATTAAGCTAAGCCACTTTGTGACTACGGCTGAAATTAAATCTGAGTTGTATCAGCAGCACAGGTGTTGCCACAAGTGAGGCTACGCACACAGGGGATGCGGAAGCTGAAGCAGCGGTAGAGTCTCCTGGCATAAAGCATCGTATTTTTCGTTTAAAGGAGCTGGAGGTGGAGTTGCAGCATCAGAATATGCGGGCCTTGGAAATCGAGGCCAACAAGGAAATAAAACTGTGAGAGCTGGAGCTAGAGGTTAGAGGCACTTCGGCAGAGTGTCCGAAGCCTTTTCCACGAACCTCTGTGCTGGGACGTGCTGGCGAGTCAGTGGATTCTCAGACTGATGTGAGCATGCAAATTAGGCTAGTGTCCAAGTTTCAGAGAAGGACTCATTTTTTGAAGTTTTTGAACATGTTGTGACCTCTTTGAAACGTCTGAAAATTTTGCTTCAATCTAATTCGAAGTCTGCTGGGCCTATTAAAGAAATGCATGTTTGTTTTTATTGTCGCAAATCTGCCGTGCTTTAAAGAATAAGCTATGTACGTGGTCCCGAAAAGGGGTGGCATTAGTACAGTCTGGTTGGAGGTGTTGTGTGACAATGTTGTTCCCTTGTCTGCTAAAACCTACTATGGGTCTGAGAGTAGTTCAGGGAATAGGACTAGAATACATCCAGGTTCCTTTACATTCTCTTTACCTGCAATCTGATTTGGTCTCAAGAAAAGTAGATATTGGGGTGTGTCCACAGTTGCCAGTTGCAGGAGTGACTTGTATTTTAGGGAACAATTTAGGAGGGGGGAAAGTTCTTCCTGTTCCAGAAGTTGAGGCTGACCCCATGCCAACAGACTCAGTTATGTTGCAAGGTGACCTAGGTAAGCAGGTTTCTAGGGTTTTTCCAGGTTGTGTAATAGCTTGCGCACATTCACATAAGGTGCAGATGTGTGACCTATCCATAGCTAAATGCTGGAAGGCTGCTGAGGGAGTTGGTATGGCGAATTCATCTGAAACCTGTAATTCTTTTTGTTTTTCGTTTAAGTTCAAGTCGTGCCGAGTCTGGAGTTTCAGAGAAATAGAAATAGAAATAGAAACAATCTCATAGTCTTTATTTTATGCAAGCAAAGAAGCCGCCAAGTTTCAAAGAACCATGGCAGATCATTAACAATTGACTTGAACTCCGAAACTCCTGATCACCATTGTCCCGTGCGTCTTTGTATGCTGAATATCTTCCTTTAGTATGTACCTTTGATGCATCAGTCGCACACCATTTGAATAGAGCCCAGGTAGATTAAAACCTTCGAGTATATTTAGAAGAAGGGTCGTGACAACTGTTTAGATGGAACAACTAATGATATGTATTTATTAATTTTACTAGTAATTGCACTTATCTTCCACTATGTGCACTAAATGACAATTCATACTCATCCTTATTCTGGCCTCCGGGATTTCTGGGATTTCTGGACACATTTCCAATATTTAATAGCTGACATTGTTATTCTGTCAACTACAAATTTTGTTCTGAAATGTGGTGTACAAAATAGTGTCTGAGAATATATGTGTAAAAAATTAGGCACATTATATTGCACATTTTATATGTTAGTTACGTGACATATGGGTTAGTTAACAGATATTCAGAAAATACAATAATATGACAAAATACATAATTAAATTACTGTTATTAGTGTTATACTGTTAATGTTAGTGTGTTATTTTCATTAAAATAATTTTCTATTAATTATCATAGCTGTTTTTACAGTGTCACAACAGTGTACATATACGTAAGTATCATGTTAGAGGTATGAGTGTATTTGATGTGTGTGTGTACTTGAGGTATGTGTGTACATTTGGTGAAACACCAATGCAATACTGACATTGACTCCACTTACCTTCCAAGGAAGTCATCAGTGTCAATGTCTTTGTCGTAAAGTTCAAACTTCACTTCCAGATTGGGGTCAGGATTAAGAATCATCTATTAGAAAAATTACAATAAAAATTGAAAGTGACCATAATCTAATCTGATTTCCTCATTTATAATTCTGTACTAAATATAATTACTTGCACTGTCTAAAAATACAAAATATTCAGGGCAGGGCATTCCAGGACTAAGGGTCTCATTTATTAAATCATAAAATAAGATTTAAATTTGTGTGTAAGGAAACTGCATCTAAAAAATTATCGCATTGATAAAACTTGCGCACATTCTGAACTGTATAAAGTCATGTATCTGAAAACAAAGTTCCTCTGTGCTGATCTGCATAATAAAAGAACCTTGAGTTCCACCTGGCCACTTTGCAATGACATTCAAGCTTAACTGAAGCTTAACTGCTTATCAAAATTTAGATGCATGTCCCATGGATAGAAGAGCATTCACCCAATCATCCATAGACCATGAGTCTGAATCCCTACCAATGCCACGACAACCCATGCCATCCATGGGTGGTCGTGGCAT
>JAOVVH010000004.1:26842255-26852832 GCA_028566435.1 Scorpiodoras heckelii
TGTCTATTTTGAAAAGACAACCTCTGGATATGATGCTGAGCACGTGCACTCAACTTCTTTGGTCGACCATGGCGAGGACTGTTCTGAGTGGAACCTGTCTTGGTAAACCTCTATATAGTCTGGGCCACCGTGCTGCAGCTCAGCTTAAGGGTGTTGGCAATCTTCTTATAGCCTAGGCCATTTTTATATAGAGCAACAAATCTTTTTTTCAGATCCTTGGAGAGTTCTTTGCCATGAGGTGCCATGTTGAACTTCCAGTGACCAGTATGAGAGAGTGTGAGAGTGATAAAACCAAATTTAACGCACCTGCTCCCCATTCACACCTGAAACCCTGACACTAACGAGTCACATGACACTGAGGAGGGAAAATGGCTAATTGGGTACAATTTGGCCATTTTCACTTAGCAGTGTACTCACTTTTGTTGCCAGCGGTTTAGACATTAATGGCTGTGTGTTGAGTTTTTTTGAGGGCACACCAAATCTACACTGTTATACAAGTTGTACACTGACTACCGGTACATTACATTGCATCAAAGTGTCATATCTTCATTGTTGTCCCATGAAAAGTTATCATAAACTATTTACAAAAATGTGAGGGGTGTACTCACTTTTGTGAGATACGGTTGCTAACTGGATAAGAATTCTTATCTATAAGAATATTATCTTATCTAATAAGAATAGCATTTGGGACAAAGTTTATTTCTATACCTTCACAATAAGTTCCTCCTTTTTGGGGTCATGAACCAGAAAATGAAAGGCCTCATTCCATTGAGGTGAGATGGTACGATCACACACCTTTAATTGAATCAAGACCAAAGGTGAAATATTCACAAAATTACACATTGGTAAAATGAATGAATATAGCTAATAAATAATATCCGAAACAAGATCAAGATCATTAAGTAAAATACAGTGGCATTAACCAATAACATAGTATAGATATATTAGCAGTGAACAAACAAACTGATAACTGGTAGCTTACTGGTAATGTTTACAGGTAAGATACAGATCAAAATAAAGAACCACATTTAAGACATGGAAAATAGCAATTATTTCTGTATGTATAAAATACAAAAAAAAAACCCCAACTAATCTTCTCACCATTGTTTTGTGTGTCGTCTCTCCTAGAACAAGTTCAGCACCAACCTTAGGCTCTTTGCCACTCTTCTTTAACTACACACACATACATACATAATCAAGTTAATTTATTTGTGGTCTAAATGTTATTTTTAAAATGTTTAGATTAGCATTGGCAGCCACCATGACACAGTCTCAGTAAGCACATAGTCAAGTCAAGTCAAGTGGGTTTTTATTGTCATTTCAACCATATACAGTGTTTACAGTACACAGCGAAACGAAACAACATTCCCCCAGGACATATGGTGCTACATAAGTTGGAGACATAAGTTCAACATATATGTGAATAAATATAGTTAAATAATTCAGACACATCTTATGCATGTCCTTAATATTATTTTTCTGGCAACCTATTCAGATTACCATAATTACCTATATACAGTCATACATCTAATTTTCTTTTTACCTAGAAAAAGAATTAAGCCTTTCAGGGCTGGTTTATAATTTTGCATTGAAGTGAAAGTGGTTCATGGGTAAATGTGACATGCAGACATGCACTGACAGACTCACTGTCCTCCTAGAAGCTAACTGTGCAATGACGCATCTCTACACTGCTGTGCATCAACCAGTCTTCAAGTGAATACTACTTGGCTGGTGGGGAAGTGTATCCTGCTGTGTGTCTGCAAACACTGTGATTATGACTCTTCTCCTGGGGTGTAATGAAAGGTTATAGAATAATATTGTTCCAAACACAACACAAGTATTTTATCATGATCCTTCTTACCTATCATAGCTTGAAAGAATAGCACCTGATGAAAAAAGTCTAAAAATATCGGTTTATGCTTAATTACACTTTTAGTTTTGTAGGCTGATGTCTTAAATAATATCTCCTCTATGATACTCACACTTTGGACAGCTATAAATTAATAGCACAAACAGGTATGTGTGGGTTTCCCCCAGAAATCTGTAATCATAACATTGTGCTATATGTGAATATAAAGGGTGATCCTTTATACCAGCTGTAACTGTCATTATTATAGGCAGTTTAATCAACCTGCAGAACTGCACACTTTCTTTTTTCTTCAAATGGACTCCCAGTAAATACATAGGACACAGCAAAGCAAAATTATTTTCAAAAAATATAAAGCATCTATCTTGCCGTGATTGTCAGAATTGTGGATTTAATCACTAGTTGAAGTTACGCTTCAGAAATGCTTTTGGCAAGACTTAACTTGGTTTTTCAGTTTAATAACTGATCAGTATCACTCTAATCTTTCCTTCTACCCAGACAACAGAGGAATTTATGCTTTCTTGGCTATGACTGGATGTGGCTTTGTCAGGATTCCATCTTATTATCTCCTGACAATAAGATGATTTCTTTTCTATTGCACCACTTTGGAGTCCCATCTCAAGCAACCTTTGTTTTCTGTGTACCTGCCAGTAAATTAGAAAGGGACATGTGAAGAGAATTTTGTAGATTATGCTGGAAATCAACTTTACAACCCTGAATTAATGGAACTCGTTATAAATGCTTTCTGAATGGCAATGTGGCAATTGGAAGAAACATGCAAATATGTTCTGAAAGCAAAGAGATAAATCTTTTAACTTAGCGAATGGACAATGCAGTTTTTTTTCCTTTTGGCTATTATGGAGTGTTAGAAAATGGCCACATTCAATTGATATAATGATTCAAGTCAGGGAAAAATGTTGAACAAAGTTCACTGGTTTGAAATGTAAAATGAGTATTAGTGAATAGATATGTTAACACACTCACAGGCAGATCACAGGCAGCCTCCAGATATACAAACAACAGGGCCACAGCAGGTACTGCCTTATTCATGTATGAGGTCTTAGACTGGTAATGCAACACCTGAAGTGAGAATTAATTAAAGCAGCTTAGTATGTTCCATTTAGAAATAATGTTGTCCAGCCGGATATAACATTTGCAGTTAGAGTAATGAATGTCTTCTTACCTGTTGCAGTTTGTCTGCCTGGGTTACCTTGTGCAGCCATTCCAGAGCCAGATGAACACGGCCATGTTTTACATCACTCAGAGTAAACCACTGACAAAGTGAGGGCAGTCAATACACTCAGTAGTCAGTTCAGAAAGGCTTTCACTTTTGCAAGTAATGTTACAATATTTTAAAGCCTAGTTACATTTAAAAGTTAAAAAAAAGAGAGAACAATGCATTTAAAGACTCTTTGAGAACTGTGGTGCAGGAGCATCATGGACATTTGAATAGCTGGTGTCTGATTTCAAAGTGAATTGTTTAGGCTTATGTCTGTTTCATTATGGTACATAGATATTCAAAAAATTTATCAAAGCCGAGCGTTCTCTGTTTAGATATCTTTATCTAACCACAGCATTTGTGAACACGATTCCTTAGCATTTGCATGAATATAGCCTAGACATGATTTTAAAATAAATAAAAACATTTCACTTTTATTTTGATTAAATACATTTATGGTTTCTAAAAGCTGAGGTGTCAGAGAAAATATTTTGGCCGAAACATAATTTTTGTCTCTTTTGACTGCCAAAATTCAGACACAGCAACTCAGGCTACTATACAGTTCATGTGCCTTCATACTCCACTCAACATTAACTTACTGATCAGCAAAAACTTACCTCATCCATATGTCTGGATGTAATAATGACACTCAGTTTGATCTTTAATCTGGAAGCAAACAACATTAACATTAACCAAAACCATAACAACCATGCTGTGTGATCACTGGCGTAGGAACCAGGGGGGATGGAGGGGACGTGTCCCACCCAATATTGGAAACAGTTGCATTTGTCCCACCCAAAATTTACACCATGGTAAGTTTTATTCTGAAAGTGTGACACAAAGGTAAAGTTATCGCATTTTGGCAGCAAATCAGACAACCTTCGCATTTCATGCTAAGTTGGGTGTTGTTAAGGCCTCATCGGAGGGTGTGGTTTGTGAAGTTAGTTTTCACCAGCTTTGAAACTGAGGTCAGTAACAAGAGCACAAATAGCAACGATGGCTAATTATATGAAGATGGATTGTGTATAATGTCTTGTTATGATCACATACAACAGGGTTAGCTAACGTTAACATTAAATGTGGTCAAGTTGTCATAAAGCGCTCCGAAACGTCAGGTAACATTAGTCTCTGGCCACATCCCAACGTGCACACTACCGCACTAAATAGTGTGTAAAAGATAGTAGACCACTGTTAGAAGTGCTTTCAGTAGTGTAGTGTGTAAAGTTCCAAAGTGTGTTGTTTGGGACACAGCCTCACTGTCTAACGGTAATATTAGTCTTGTCTAAAGCTTGTAAAGCTTGAACTTTCTCAATGTTAACCTTAACGTAAATTGTTTTATCATTCAATTTCAACATTATGCCACCCCAATAAATAACAAAACAAAATAATAAAAACATCAGAGGACACAACGTTACTGAGGTTTTTTAAATATTAGTTATTTTTTAATGATTATATTTTAGATTATTGTTAGATATTTTTAATTTTAAAATATTTTTAATAATTGTAATTTAATTACATTTAGTGCTGTCATGCGATTAATTTTTTTAATCGTGGGTTTAACGCACATTTTAATTTGTGTTGTACATGCAGGTCGGCATCGTAGGACCATCGAAAATGAAAGCAAAACAACTGCTGAATGTTGCCTCATTATCCACTTTACTGTATTTGATAAAAGTGAAATATTAACAATGATTTATTTTTGAAATAATCAGTTATTTTAAGTATTAAGTAATTTTAAATAAAAAATAGTTTTTGTCTTTCATTCATCTGACATACTGATTAGAGTTGGAGTTTAATTAAAGTCATCAATTTGCCAATTAGAGTAACGCGGTATGTTACAACCGAAGAGTAAAGTTATGTTCCAATCATAACCAAAACATACATTAAAAAGTTAAAATACATCACCCACAGTTCATAGACGTTTCATCACATTTATTTCAAAAGTGCCTACTGCATACAAAATTAGTCTGAACAGCGTTGTTCATCATGCTAAATACAGCCGGGTGCTGTCTTGCAGAAAACAACCAATGTAATAAAGGAGGCTGTCCACTGTTGATGCAGGGTGTTTCAAATAGAGCCATTTTAGTGACCGAGTTCCCTATGAAGTGCCTTTTGGATTCTGTACCCTGTTTAGTGTGTAGGGAGCAGGGATACAGATTAGAGACACTTGTTATTGGAATGCAGCCTAAAACGAGTAACATAAAAGTCAATTTCAGAATATTTGTGTTTGCTCACGGTGCCGCTGGATTGTGCAATTTAACACATTTTTAATTTGCGTAAAAAAAGTTTATTTGTGTAATTTTTTTTAATCGCAAATAATTCTTTAACATGTTAAATTTGACAGCACTAATTACATTATTTGAAATATTATACCTTACCTTATTAGAAAATACTGGTACAAACTTTCAGAGTGGCAGGTGAAGGATTGTCAGGTGAAGGAGTAATAGATAAAGGGAGTGAGCTGAAGTCTGAATGCATTACTGATGAATATGTTAATGTTTGTGCCTTTTAACAAGCATTTTGGACATACAGAAGAGCTCAAAATTAACATAACTGATCACCTACCCTGTCGAGTATTACTTTGTTTGAAACATCACATACAAATATTTTATTAGAAGAACCCTGGTGCAAAAATAGAAGAGACAGGAGGAGAAGCAGGTGGAACTGCAGGTTGTGCAGGGGTTTTAAACACACACATATAACAGCATTCATTTAAAGGATTTAAACAACATTCTTTTAAAGGATTTGTCTAATAATATTTTTAATAATACTTGGGCTTGGGTCTAGATAATAGGTCATTTGTAAAGCTGGTTTGAGACAATGCTCCTTTGTAAAAAAGTGCTATAGAAATAAATTTGATTTGATTTGATTTGAATGATGAAATGCCTTATTTACTGTTTACTGTAATTCGACAAATTTTGTTCCACATCGCTATAGACAGTATTTTACTGCCTAGGCTCATATTTTAGGGGATGGGGTGGGCTTTGATTCATAGTAGCAAATGTGGCCCTCCAATATCAAACTCACTTCTACGCCCTTGTGTGTGAATATAGTAGAAAAGAAATGCAGAAATGTTTTTTAGTACATCACCTGCCCATGAAGTCATCTTTCATGTCCAAGTCTTTGTCAAATACCTCTAATGACAAGTCCTGACCAGGTAGATCAGTCAAAACCACCTGAAAAGAGGAATTCATGAGCTAAATGAAAATAACGATTAATAAAATTCTGGACTGGCGCAGAACTACATATCCCAGCATTTCTACCTCATACACCTCGTTCCAGGTGGGATTGAGGTTTTCCTTAATCACACAACTTTTAAAGGTGCTGCCCCCAATATTGATAATGATGTAGGGGTCACTCTTCCCCTTCACTATGCCCCCCATCAAGTTGTCCTTGGGAATCAAATTCTGTCCCTCCAGCAGATGAATACGCAGCACTCCCTACAGAAGGAAAACAAGTGCAAAATAGAGTGAACAATGCTTTTCAAAGCCAAAAACCTTAGTTAACTTTTGGTTTACCTCTGTGGCAAAACTGTCATTAACAGAGGTATGCTGAGGTCTTGAAGAACCTGGCTCACTTGACATAAGGTAGGACGATACAGCACTTTCATCGATCCAGAGCACCTAAAAGATAAAATACCACCAGCCCCATTAAATTGTATACTGTAAATTATAATTTTTGTATACATCAAATTCACATTTATTCTTTGACAGACATTTTTATTAAAATCAGCATATAAGCTGTTAAAAAAACATTAAACAAGATTTTTTTTTTGCTCTTGGGATCCCTCTACAGGTTGCAGGGTTTACCACTTTTAGAAATAAAAAATTGCACTTTGGATTCTCCTCATCTGCTGAATTCCAAACCACTGTGGGCTGAGTGCACTATGTAGGGCATACAAAAAATTCTCTCATACTGTTTATAGTCCACTTGTCTAGAGAGCACAGTGCAATTTGGAACTCTGCCACAGAGAGTTGTACTCGTTTTTAATAAGCTGAATGATACAGAACCATCAGTACTGAAGAACTGAAAAATTCATGTTTAGGTACAGTAATATTATAGGATTTTACTAGTGCTATTAAATTAAAGAATTAAAGAATTAATCACGATTAAAAAAATTAATACCACTAAACATTTTAACACAGATTAAAAATTTGTTAAATTACGCAAAGCAGTGGCGCCATCAGTGAACACAAACATCCTGAAATTGAACATTACGTTACTCCTTTTAGGCTGCATTCTGATTGCAAGGGTCCCTAAGCTGTATCCCTGCTCCCCACACTGCACAGGGTACAGAATCCCAAGCGCTCTTCATAGGGAACTCGGTCACTAAAATGGCTCTATTTGGACGCCCTGCAACATCATCAACAGTGGACAGCATTGGGGTCGCACCTTGATGACACAGGTTGTGTTCTACAAGACAGCACTCGGCTGTATTTAGCATGATAAATCAAACAACACTGTTAAGACTAATTTTGGATGCTGTAGGCACTTTTAAAATAAGTGTGATGAACTGTGTGAAGTCTGTGAACTGTGGGTGATGTATTTCAACTTTTTAATGAATGTTTTGGTTGTCGTTTAACTTCTCATGCAGTGCTCTGATCTCTTATGTTGAATGTTAGGATCTCCTAACTCATTAGCTTTCATAAACATTGCTAAAGATTGAAAGGAACAATGGAGAACAAAAAAGTTGTAGCTCCTTTTGGGTTGCTATAATTTTGTATGTTATATCAGTTTAATGAGCGAGGGAGATGACAAATGTGACATATCCACATAACCCATACGCAAACTCCTTCCCTTCCATTGCGGTGGCAGGTCACTGAGGTAAAATCTAATCAGCCAATCATGTAGCAGCAGCCCAAAAGAATATATATCTTGAAGTAAATATGCATGCTCAGTTATAATTCTTTTGCCATGAAGCAAAGTTTGCACAAGAACTGCACACAACTCAGAATCGTAGAACGCTAAGCTGATAAAACCTGTACCAGAGACAATTTGCTGTCTTACTATAACATATAAAAATGTTGGGAAATGCTAACAACAGCTTGTCATTTAAACTGACCTAACAAACCTGGATTCCACTGACACAATGTTAAACTTTGAGCTATGATGATGCTAGAAATTAGTCATACACTACCTAATAAAACTACAATCAAGATATCAAGTCCTATAACCCAAATTACACAAAGTAGTGTTGTATAGCTAGTTTGCTAACATCACCTCTAGACGTATAGCTAGCGGCTAAACTTCTGTTGAAATGGGACAAGCTCAAGAACATATGACACAGCAAGCCAGCTAATAAGATATTACTTACTAGTTCAACAACAAGAAGGTCCTTTTATCTGTTTTAGCTCTCACCAATGGGTAAAAGGCAGTACAAGATTATGCTGCCCCTTCACATGCTAGTCAGAAGATCTTACTTCCCATGTGTGAAGTCAGAATTACAAGTGCATCATGTTCAAGTGCTTTGTTGTTGGAGTGAAATGAAAAATGGCAAATGTAAGATCTGTTCTTCCCTGCTTCTTAGGAAAACACTAGTTTGGAAAACTTTCTCCAAATTTCCCACTAAAAATCACATGTGGGATTGTTACCCACTTCTTGTGGAAGATCATACCTGATTCAACCAATGTTTTTAAACTCTTCTTGGAAGGCTGATTTCAAGTTTACCTACTGGTATAGGTTAACACAGCACAAACAATTATTTTTTTTATTTGAATAAAAATTTCTCAGTACTATCATAAAAATCTGAATAGAGGAGGTTTTCAGTGAGCTATTTAGTAATCATTATTATGCAAACATTTTATAAGCAAAATAAAATCATTTTAAGGCACAATCAGCGAAAAGTAGTGATGGTCTTACCCTGAGTATAGTGTTCATGTGAATACGACTGGCTGGGCCAGAATCATTCAGCTGAAACCACTGATCCAGGCTGAGCTGAGGACAAGACAGAAGGCGAGACAGAGGGAGGGACAGACTTCCCAGGAGCTGTACACGGTCATTATCTTTTACCTGTCAGAGAAACACAGAGAAAGTGATAGAGACAACCCAAAAACCATGCATTATACATTAATTTGTTTTCAAAATGAAACCAAAAATCAATAAACAAAAAACTTGGATAACATGAAGTATTTTTTGGTCATTATTTCTTTTTTCATTTTAAAAACATATTAAAAAAGGAAAAACGGATGGTTATTAGATTTTCATTTCATACTCCAAATCCATATAATGTAAAAACGATTTATATTTTTGTTTTTTTCTTTGAAATCAAAACAGAAATTCACAAAGAATAAGAAACAGAAAAATGGTCTGTTTTTGTATTTTTCTCAAACCGCAAGTTTAACACCGTCGTCAAGGCAACTTAAGGCGCGTAAATACAAAGTGCTCGCTTTGATTTTTTCCGCTTGCTCTTGTAATCTTACTGTTATCAGAGCTGTTAGTCAGTAGGATGGATTTAGAAACACACTCTGAAGCAACTGTACACATGGCAATAAGGGGACTATCTTCTACAGCAATCTCTGCAGCTGCTTCACATTGCTACGGAGAAGAAAGGGGATTTTCCCCGAGGAGCATCAGGAGATTTTATATGGAAAATGGCTTGAGTCGACTCTCTGATGAACATCTGCAGGTGGAGGTGTCAAAAGCCCTAGATGAGGTTGGTATATACTTGCATGATATACAGACATGCTGTGTAAAATGTATACATACACAAAAATATAATATACAACGAAAACACCTCCAACAAATAACCTGCCATTATTTTTCATTGTTTTGAGATTGTTAATTTAATGTTAATTTTCTAGATGGGTCCAGCCTATGGCTATAAAATGATGAACAAAGACATGAACATTAGGTTGTCACTTATTTGAGTAATAAGTAAAAAAGGGTAACAGGAAGTGAATTTGCTAAAAAAAATCGAACACAGAATAATTTAAAGAATCACACAAGACCAGTTCTAAATCTAAGTCTTTCTCTCTTTATTTTAATCTTGCAAGATTAGGAACCACAATCCTGAACGCAGACAGGGAAATGGTCACATGTGTTCTTAGAAGCTATTTGCATATCAGTAAAACATAATTCTTTAATCAGACAGTCTAGCTTATCTTGTGATCTCTTGTTTTTGTCTCCCAGCATAAGTCTCGCTTCCCAAATCCAAACCAGGTAACACTACCTCTTGTCTAGTCACATGTAGAGGTAGTGAAACATCTTGTCTCCAGACACAGAAAAGAGGAACACGTATAGATAAAAAAAACAGAAGAACAATTTTATACTCAATAATTATTCTTGGTTAGATTCACATAATCCTTTTGCTTATATAGTGCAAAATAACATTACTTCTAACAGAATTATATAACACTCAATTTAAACATTTAAAAATAAATTTTTTTTTTGACCTTCGGCTGCTCCCGTTCCGCGCGGTCGCCACAGCGGATCAAGTCCGCACCCAGATCTGGCACTGTTTTTACGCCGGATGCCCTTCCTGCTGCAACCCTC
>JAOVVH010000004.1:26910266-26923133 GCA_028566435.1 Scorpiodoras heckelii
TCAAATACAGAAATAGACCCCGTAATTCAGACTGCGCCTTATAATACGGTGCGCCTTATGGTCCGGAAAATACGGTACTAATTGCATTTTTTTATTCCATCAGTTTTTCCTCTCCTTGATAGGGGAAAAATGTCTAATTAAAATAATTGAATTTCATTTGATTATGTTTCATGAAGCCAGAATGTTCTACAAATAAACAAAACTTGATTTGTGTTGCATCCGTAATGTTTATTTGCTACAAAGCGGAAAAAAAACAAAACAAAACTGGATGAACATCCTGGATGAACTGTGGTGATTCCCAAATCTTTGCGAGGGGTTCTATTTAAGACAGTAATCTTTCCAGTAAAATACCCCATTGACTAGAACTTTATTTTATGAGTCACCATGTCTACTTTGATCATGATTCAGGTTCAGGCATTTTGCTAAATAGGTTTTGTCTTGAGTAAAGGTACAAATTTTGGCACACAGTTATAGTAAAGTGGGATGTTTGGATGATCTCTGCATTTGTGACTAACATCTGGCACGGATTATGCCCAAGACTCTCCTTGTGCTTCAGTGGATAATCTTACCTTATTCTGCAGACCTCCTACAAATTGTTGTTTTATCATAAAAAACTTATTATTTACATTGTGTTCAAATGAACATCCTTTCAGCATAGTACCATTTGACTTTTATTATTATAACTGGATAATTATCTACCATAATGCGGAAGAACATGGTAGATTTTTAACTATATTTAGAAAGCTTCTTTTTATGTCTATTTTTAAAATCACTATACAAATAAATTAGTTTAATCCAATTTATTTACTCGTTGGAATATCTACAAATGAAATGTGAAAGACCAGTCAAACATGCTTCCCAAGGCTCTAACCATGAACCAAGATTCAAATAGGATATATTATCCCCGTAAGACCCTAATTAATGTTCAAGATTAATTTTACAATGTGCTGTCTGTGTGCGCTTTAGGGCTCTGTGCTATCTGTCACTACAAATGTATAAGGAAGCTGTGAAAGACTGTGAAAAAGCACTCCAGCTAGATCCAGCTAATGTTAAAGCCCTGTACAGACATGCACAGGCACACAAAGAGCTTAAGGTAAGTAACAGAAAGCTATATATGTATGATATGAACATTACACGAAACTGTGATTGGCTGATTAGATAATTGCATGAATGTATGTGTACCTAATAAAATGCTCATTTGATATAATATATATTACATTATGTAATATTACATCATTAATTTATAAATCTTCTGTCATAATTTAAGGGGTGCACTGTACCTGAATTTTGTGTTATACACTGCCCAGCCATAACTACTACCACCTGCATAAGGTTGTGTAGGTACCCCGTGGAGAAGTGAACTGCAGAAGATCTCTGTAGGTGTGCTACTGTATCTGTCACCAAGATATTAGGAGCAGATCCTTTAAATTCTGTACATTGTGAGCTGGGGCCTCCACAGATCAGACTTGTTTGTCCAGCACGTCCTACAGATGCTCGATTGGATTGAGGTCTGGGGAATTGTTGGCCAAGTCAACACGTTGAAATCTTTGTCATGTTCCTCAAACCGTTCCTGAATCATTTTTTCAGTGTGTCCACTGCCATTAGGAAATATTTGCCATGGAGCTGTGCAGTTGGTCTGATAGGTAGTACGTGTCAAAGAAACACCCACATGAATGACCGGATCTAGCAGAACATTGTCCAGAACATCACACACACAGAGACCCCCATGATGTAAAAGAAAACGCGATTCTTCAGACCAGTTCTGATGCACACATGCCCACTGTAGGCAGTTTTGGGGGTCAGCATGGACACTTGAATGGTCTGCGGCTACACAGCAAGGTGTGATGCACTGTGTTCCATCATAGCCAGCATTAACTTTTTCAGCAATTTGTGCTACAGAAGCTCTTATGTGGGATCAGACCCACATGAGCCTTGAACCATGAGCTCTGAGCCTGTCATGGTTGTACTTCCTTTGACCAATTTGGTAAATACTAAACACTGAATCTTGGGAACACCCAACAAGACCTGCTGTCTTTAGAGATGCTCTCACCTAATCATCTAGCCATCACAGTTCAGCCCTTGTCAAAGTCGCTCAGATCCTTATACTTGCTCATTGTACCTGCTTCCAACACCTCAACATATAATATATGCCACCCCTTTACAGGTGCTATTTTACAGAGATAATCAGTGCTATTCACATCATCTCTCAGTGGTTTTAATGTTATGGCTGATCGGAGTATATGTATCAATGTCAGGGTAGTTTTTTCCATTCAGATTTGTGTTTTTTGTGTCCTTCAGAACAAGAGAACTTGTGTGGAGGATCTCAGTAGCTTGCTGAAAATAGAGCCCAACAACACTGCTGCACAGAAGCTACTACAAGAAGTACTGAAGATGAAATAACCTCTTTTCTTTTTTGCAATATCTTAAGTGCCTCAAGTTAACTCAATTTTCAGATCTGCACCACATCTGACAAATTCAGACTTGTGTTACATAAAGATGGATGTTTTAGAAGTGGCTTAAAGTAACTGTATGTCATGCCCAAATGTACTGAACCAGCTTCCTATTTAAATTTACAGCGGTACCTCAACACAGCAAAATTAATCTACATATTCTGATCAAAACTGTTTGTCAGAAATACATTCTCCCTTGTCTAGTTTGTTGATGGTTTAAAAAAGACAATTAAGGGCAATTAATTATGCAATTAATGTAAACTTTGTCATTACAGTGCAGGGGTTTGTAAATTTATCAGGGTTCAGATACATTTAAAAGTTTTAAACCTAGTTAGATCAGTTTTCAGTTCATATCTGTTCAATTTTTGCATTTGGCTAGGTTAATGGAAATCATATGTACTGGCATATACCCCCAGAATTATTTAAGCATATTTACTAGTTTGCTTTGCAAATAGTTCTGACAGTAACTTCCTGTTGGTTGTCAACAGCAGCCCTTATCAATTTTCCTGCTTGGTAAAATGACAATACCAGGAGCCTAAAGATTATAAGTATAGTTACCATAGTTTTGTTAATTATTATTTTTAAAAAAGCAGATGATGTATGATGGTCATTTTGTAAAAACAAGAATAAATTTTGCACCATATTGCCACCATTTTCTTCAGATTTATTTGTGATGTGTATGGCTGTATAATAAACTTCTTGTGTGTTTAATACTGAGTTTTACTGAGTGCAACTACATAATACTCCCACTTAAACAATCCTCAGTTTACATAAAAGTGAAGACTCAAGCAAAACACAATTTCTGGAACCGATAAAACTTTTATTTCACTTTAAATTGTCGTTTACACTTTTCCTGATTATAACACATAAGGTGAAACTAGAACTGTTTAAAAGACATACACAAATCTAGTATTACGTCAATAACCAGGGTTGTACTAAGGGTTTATTATTTTTTTGTTTGTTTTTTTTGTGGGGGGTGGGGTGGAGGGAATCTCAAGGTAGTCTAAATTTTTTCACAACCACGTGCGTGCTAAAGCGATAAACCATCACAGAAGCTAACTGGAGGCAGAATACTGGTCAGTAAAAACAAAAGCAACTGGAGATACCAGATATACAGACAGGCTCGGCTCCACATTCACTACTGTATATTGTTTTTTTCCTCAAGCACATACTAACTGCTGTTTGTTCAGCTATGGGGAGATGTGTTTTTACTTTAGTGCATGAACATCCTGCATTCCTTTGGAAACAGAGGAGTTCTACACATAAGGAAAATATTAATGATGGAGCAATGTATTGTGACACTGAATGAGGAAAAACTGGCCTAATCCCTTCAAAATCCTCTAGTTTCCTTAAAGAGCTGAACTGAAGCAGAAAATTATGGCAAATGCAAACACATCTCAGAAACCGCTGAACGCATAGTGGGTTTGTTCTCATGGTTACAACAGAGACTAATTTATTACTAAGTGTAATAAATCAAGCAAAAAGTAATACAGAAAATGTAATCCAAGAAAAAAAGAGAACAAATGCTCCACAAAAAAATGTGAATATTGTCAAGCTCAATCAAATCAGAATTAAAAGGGAACCATAATTGCTAGAAGTGGGTCCATTACAGAAGAGAATAGGCATTGAAGGATCAAACTATTTTGGGGGGAAATGATGGACTAACAAGATAAACAATTATTTGCTAACTAATCAAGGTTCAATACAAGACATCTCTTCACTGTATATAGTGTGTATAGTGTGTTCAGCAATGTTAAAGAAAAAAAGAGGGACAAAGTAACATCAAGAACCGTTTACTGGTGTTGAACAGCACCACCTAACTGCCCTTTGACAGTTCATCAAAAACTCTCCAGTTTCATGAAAAAGTCCAATATTATCTACTGATGGAATGTTTAAGCTCATGGGTAAATTTGAAATGACAACCTCAGGTCCCTTTTATTTTCATTCTTGGACTCATGCAAAGTAAAATTATGAACATTAAATGACAACAATAGTAATGCATGTTAGTCAGTGTCACACAGTGTCACAATACAGCCTGGTTACTTCCTTTCTGGATGAGTTGCAACAGAATTGTATTGCTCATACCAATATAACTTTATTTCCAATTTTTCCACGAAGCAGGGAGGAGGAAATTAAGCATCACAGTGATTATTAAATTATACAGACAGTTTAATAACCTTTTTGATAAAACCACTGAGAAGATAGAGAGATGAGTTGAAAAATAATATAATGCATTACCTGATCACAATGATCAAAAAGATTAGCTGTATTAGGCCACAATACCCCCCTATTCAACACCCCCTCCCCTCCCACAAGACATCCAAATACACATGTTCAAAACATCAGTCATCAAAAAAACCAAACATTACCCTGTGCCTTGATCTCAGAGGGGCAGAGACTTGTATGTCAGATACAATTCATGCTGCTCATCACACAGAAAGGCAAGATAGGGTGAAGTGGATGGAATAGGGAACTATGGGCTATACGTGTAAGATCAAGAGTGTGAGTGGATTTAAACAGTGAAGTGCAATGCCTTTAATTCTCGCCCTCTCCAGCATCCCCCTCGTCACCCTGGTTTTCTGATGTCCACAGCTGAGGGAAGAAAGAGAAATAAAATATTTGGTAAAGTTGTGTTTGTCACCATATATACAGTACATGTGTAGTGGGTATAGTGCAGGAGGCTTGCCAGTCTGAATTTACTGAAGATCTCTGAAATTCCTGTAATCAGGTAGGTTCTTTCATCATTCACATTATACAGTCTATACACAGTAGCTTTTCATGTATCCCTTTCTAGCAGTAGAATCATTATTTCTCAGATGTTTACAAACTTAAATTGAACTATAAACAGACTAACCCTAGCTAAATTCAGCTATATGTGGGGCAAAATGAATAAATTTTAGTACCTACAGTGAGAGAAGAGACAGTCTGGGGTGAGCAAAAAATGGAAAAGTATGACCATGAGTATTAAAAGTTTTCATGTATTGGTCCTGATGATGCTCCACAACACACTGTGATATTTACAAAGAGGTGCTAGTTAATGTCAGTATGAGACCATGCAAATGCCAGTGTCATATTGAGACCAAGCACCCAAGTTTGGTGACCAAGCCACAGAAGTTTTTGATAGGTCACAGAAGAAAGTAATGAGACATTTAACACTGTAAATACAGAAAAGAATCATATTTCCTGTCATTATGTATTTCTAAGGCAGATAAACCCCACAACGTTAGTGAAATGTTGCTCCATCCTGCTACTTAAGCGACATCCCCTGGCAAAAATTGTGGACTCACTGGGATCGCATTTAGCTTAGCAGCAGCAGCCTCTCCCATAATTACAGAACGCATACAACCCCTAGGAAAATTTATGGAACCACCACATTTGGAGGGTGTACATCCAGATGTTTTACTTCATATATCATATAAACAAATCACAGATATGGCACAAAAATATTTTTGTTTAGTATCTCAAGTTTGCCCTCGTGAAACATACCTCAAACAAATTTTATTTATTTAGTGTTTTTAACGCCATTTTTAACCTCTGTGTTCTTTCCATGGCAGTACAGCTGCAGTCTTTACAGTTCATCTTTGTTAGTTAGAGGAGACTCTGTCAGATATAGTCTTTCAGTTTTATTTCAGTTGCATTGCTATTGTTAAAGACATCTTTCATTGTTTGGGGTATTGATACTTGTTTTCTTTCTGTGTTATCTTGCACATTCAGTTAATATACTTTTCACTGATAAGAGTTGTCTGGCACATTGTACAGGTTCACTTTTAATAAGCAGGCACGTGTTAATATGGAGTGGCCTATTCAACATCTAGTATATACTACTTGTTCTCTTCTTTTAATATTTGTTTTTATGCAAGCATTGATTTTCAGCCACATCATAAATTAAATAACAGGAACAATCACATGTGGATGACTGTATGAAAATGACATGTGATGAATTTGCATTGGCCAAGGAGATGATGTTGGAATATTTCTTGTGCATTTCCAATGAAACAAAGATGCTTCAGGCAATCTTTCCCACCAATTTATGATATGGGCTGCATGTCTGGTCAAGGCCTGGGGGAGATCGCAATAATTATCTCAACAGTCAGTGCACAGGTCTACACTGAATTCTGACACTTTTTATTTCATCAATAGAAAATAATTTTGGTCATGATGAATTCATCAATGACGATGCTTCCTGCCACAGAGCAAAGTGTGTTAAAGCTATTATTCAGGAATATCAACTCAGTGACATGGCCAGCAAAACAGTTTGATTCTTGGTGGAAATAAAAAAAAAAAAAAAAATTAAAAAAAAAGACAAGGCTCCCATCCTGCAAATCCAATCTGTCAACCACTGTTTAAGAAAGCTGGAACCAGTTTGATTTTGAATATTGTTTTTCATTAGTGAAGTCCATGACTCAAAGAATTCAGGCATCAAAAAAGGCCACAAGAAATAACAATGGACTAATTGTGATTTTTTTGAGGATTTCATAATATTTTCTTCAGTATTAAAGCTGCAAGATATATAGCCTGTATCAAAGCAACCTTTCGCTGTATTTGCTGAAACTGATGCTAAGCTCTGACAGTAGCACATGAGAGAGATAATCTGTGAGGAAAAACCAGTCGAGCTCTTCTGGCTGCTCCTAGTGTTCATAATGTCACTGGCAAGAATGCACCATTCCCAAATTAGAAGAAACCAATCAGAGCCAGGTGGAGTGTCTAATGGAACATCACTGCTCATGAATGGGGGACATATAAAGTATTCAGCATTGAATTAGCAACATTTCTGGTTGGCAGGTAATTACCCCTGCTTAATTTGTTTGATTAGATTTTTTTAAATAAATAAATACAAAGCTAAGAGGGTAATGGTTACAGTAACAGTCCATAATGCATATCTCATATTACTGTGACACTGCAGTCTGGCTAACATTAGCTTGTTTCCAATGCTGGTTAGCACTGTTTTAATTCAGTTGCTGAAAATATCTTTGTTAAGTGCCTAGGCAGTCACATCATTTTGGTGTTTGTCCTGGTATTTGTGTGTGCCTGTGCTCTCACAGATAAATGTTCTCAAATAGTTTACTGCTTACTTAGCACTATTCATGACCGTTTCTGGTATCAAACATTTAAGCACTGAAATAAGTGTGTTAGTTTTTTCACTGAATAGATATTGCTGTAGATTAATTTTAATGTCAAAAAGATTTATTTCTAGTTTATTTCTAATTCAAGTGTCTAAGCTAAAGTATAACCAGATGAAAACCAGTGTAAAGCATGTTATATCAAGCTGTGTGGAGTTTAGTTCATGTTTTGTTCTCATCAATGAGCTCCATGCTGTTTATCCAGCCACTTTTGTTGCCACTTTGGTTACTAGCATGTGCGTGCACAGCAGCCTTTTCTGCAGGGAGGGGCTGTGGAGTCAAGGCTGGAGTGCAGCGGAGAGAGAAGGGGAGGGACCTGGATGTTGTACTCATTACAGTTAAGATAGATCTTCACTCTTCTCAGTCTTCCCAACTGCAGCTTAAAGTGATTCCATATTTTTTTCCTCTCACTGATCTGGAGATCTTAATTTGTTTGAGGTATGTTTCACAAAGCCAAAAGGTTCAGCTATTAAACAACACTGGTTTTGTGCCATATCTTTGATTATTTGCTATAAAGTAAAAAAGCTCAGTGAACACCTAGTAATTGAGTTGATTCTTTTTTCCAGGGGTTGTATGTGTTCAGTACTGTTGTGAGTAGTTGCTGATGCCAAGCTAAAGGCAATCTTAATTTCTGAAGGTACCATCCAGCACTGAATCTCAAACATGGCATCTTAGAAGGAACAAGGCTCATCGATATTCATGAGAGAGCCCTTCCTTCTCAACTGAGCTGGACCAGTCTACTGACATCTCTAATTGTGCTCAGCTAATGGTGTATGTATGCTACAAAGTTCAGACTGTTGTTTTTATTTTCTCTGAGGAATGGCTCACTTTGTCACACATTTGTGTTGGAAACTAATCAACACTGGGACGGTACCCTGTCATTGATCATTTTCATTGATCATTTCCTGTATCACCAGGGGGATTATGTGGTGTGAGGAATCCATAGAGAACATGTGGCACTGAGCATGCATTGTTAATGGGGATCTACAACAAGTTCATAGGTCTACACTTTTAACACAGTAAAATTTCTTCATACTGAGCCATTTGATAGTACATTATTCTAAGCAATCATCAGGACAGGCATTCACAAGGCCATTATTATTACTGTTTTTTTATATTGAGTATTTATACATGAAATATATTTTATGAGAAATAGTCATGTTTATGAAATAAGCAGATTGTTTAATTGTACAAGTAATTTATGGTGCTTCATTGCATCAAATATTTCTATCTTAATGGGTGTGGTTTCTTTCAGGTTTCCAATGCCTCCATCCATCCATTCCTTGAATAGTGCAACATTTCTCAATTCTGGTACCATAATTGTGTGTTCTAACTCAATTCTATTTTGAAGCAGAGTTGAATGAGGTGAGTTGGAAGCACCAGATTTTACAAGGTGATGTTACTATGATTGAGAAAACAATGTGCTATGGTCTCTGCAGTCACCAGTTGTCAACCCACATGAACAACAATGGGAAATTTTGAACTGTGTTGGACAGCAATTTCTATACTATCATCACAACACGAACTGATCGAGCATCCTTTGGAAGAATTCCATAGATTTGGGGAATGAATACTAAGGTATTGAATGAATTCTGGTTGCACTTTACTAAGGAAAAATGTTATTTTCCCTTTGTCAGCAGTCTGTATGTGTATATATTGTATTGTATATATTGTATGTGTATATATATTATTGTTGTGTGTATTGTATGTATATATTGTATGTATCATTGTTTGTAAAGCGTCCTTGGGTATGAGAAAGGCGCTATATAAATTAAACTTATTATTATTATTATTATTATACATATTGGGCTTCATTTAGTATTTCTTTCAGTACAAGTCTGCGTAAGCCAAATATGTGCCAAAGTTTTGGAAATGTTGAGAATACTCCTGTGTGTGCTGGTAAATTCCAATCGCCATAAAGTGCAGAGTGAGTTCATGTTTTTTAGTAAATTTTTTTGTTGTTGTTTTTTGTTTGTTTTTTTTAAAACATTTAGAGATGCCCACTAAGCTTTAAAAATAAAGCTCACAGGGAAGCATAAACTGATGACAAACTGGTGACAGAAAAGGAATTTCTTAGAGGTAGAAGTTGACGTCTGACTCATGTCTTTGCCAATAAGAAATATATTTGGCAGAATAACAGCACCTGAATTGGCTAAAACCAAAAAACAAATGTCAGACTATTTGGCAAATTAATTAAGGTGGAAAGAAAATGGTATGACAAACAGAGGGTCAAAAAAGATCTACCCTGTACCCAGGTGATCATGGACACCAGCACATCACATAGTGAAACTACTTTATTTAAATTAAGCGTCTTGTTAACTGTGGCTCTGTGCTGGCTTTTAAATGTTGCACATCATTAAAAGAAAATGGAAAACAGAACCAATTTAGAAGCCAATTTTTGCACTCTGAAAATAAATCATTTAAATGACTAAATTTCTGTTCCCTGATAAGCACCACGTACCAAAATGTACCATTAGCTGTGCCATTTGCTTACTACTCATAGCTAAGCATACCAGCCTGTCCTCATTTTATACACCAGCATTGCTTTTACCTTACTTATAATTTGTCTTATTTGTCTTCACTTATGGCTTTTTTATAGCCTGCAGCCATATATTCTCCGTTTAAATTATGACGCAAACCAGCGGCGCCATCAGTGAACACAAACATTCCGGAATCGACCGTTACGTTACTCGTTTTAGGCTGCATTCTGATCGCAATGGTCCCTAATGTGCATCCCTGCTCCCTACACTGCACAGGGTACAGAATCCCAAGGGCTCTTCATAGGGAACTCGGTCACTAAAATGGCTCTATTTGAAACACCCTGCAACGTCATCAACAGTGGACAGCCTCCTTGATTACACTGGTTGTGTTCTACAAGACAGCACTCGGCTGTATTTAGCATGATAAGCAATGCTGTTTAGACCAGTTATAAACGGCAACAACATTTTCAATGGTCCTATGATGTCTACCTGCATGTACAACGCAAAGTAAAATGTGAGTTAAAACCGCGATTAAAATTTTTTTTTGCGTGACAGCACTAGTTTTCATATATTTCTACATTTGTAACAATGTCATTGATGACACACATTGTTAGCGAGACATTTATAAAAAATATAGGTTTTGTGATGGGAAATGTGTAATCACTTAAGTTCATCAATAGATTATCAAGCACTGGATCACAGACTACTTCTCAGATGATGTTTTTTGTTGTTTTTTTTGCTTAATCTTAACTTAATGTAGCTCTCTGCACAAATCTGATATCTGATCGTTTAGGTCCCCTAAGATGGGGACTCCAAGAATCTGACTTGGTTGTCCAACACATCCCACTGATGCTCAATCAGATTGAGATTTGGGGAATTTGGAGGCCAAGTTAATATCTTGATCCCTTTGTCATTTTCCTCAAATCATTCCTGAACAATTTTTGCAGTGTGGCAGGGTGCATCATCCTACTGAAAGAGGCCATTGGCATTAGGTCTAGGTCTGCAACAGTAGGTAGGTGTTACAAGTCAAAGTAACAACCACATGAAAGCCAGGACTCAAGGTTTCCAGCAGAACATTCCCCAGAGCATCACACTGCTTCCGCCTGCTTGCACACACAGCCATCCACATGATGGAAAAGAAAACGCGATTCATCTGACGAGGCCACCTTTTTCCACTGCTCTGTGGTCTGATGCTCATGTGCCCATTGTAGGTGCTTTCGGTGGTGTCCAGGGGTCAGCATGGGCACTAAGCAAGCTGTGATGCACTGTATTCAGACACCTTTCTGTCATAACCAGCATCAACTTTTTCAGCAATCTGTGCTACAGAAGCTCTTCTGTGGGATCAGATCAGACGGAATAGCTTTCACTTCCCATGCACAACGATGACCCGGGTCCCATGACACTGTTGACAGTTCACCAGCTGTCTTTTCATCCACTGTAATGAGATAGTCAATGTTGTTCACATCACCTGTCAGTGGTTTTAACTTTATGGCTGATTTGAGTGTATCTGGAGGTGGCCAAATTTCAGTATAGTACACAGAGTTTGAGGTAAAACAATGTTTGGACTGTGTAAGCACAGCTAGTCTCCTTATTTCTTACAGGAAGGACAATAAGCAACTCCTGCAGTGAGGCACAAGGAGTGATGGCTAATTATAGCCAGTTATTTTAGTGGCTGTGTACATGAGTTTGCATGTGGAACATCTAGAACGGCTGCATGCAAGTATGCCATAGGTTCTATTATCCTGATGACTTAATTCACTCCTGACAAGCAGGTCTTTGATGTTTTTGTCCATTCTGTAGGATATGAGTGGAGGTTCCTTAAGAATGGAAGCAGGATCGTTTTGAAGAATTTTATCTTTAAGTATAATATCTGTCACTTTTTTATTAGTGGGATGATAAGTGAGCAATTCTCTCTATACTAGTGGTAGAACGTGTAGAGCTCAGTACATCCCTTCTCTCAACAGTGCCAACACAGACTATGGCATGATCTATTATAATCTTGGGAAATCCACAGATGTGAAAATAGTTGCACAGTTCCTTACTTTTCTGAAGAAAATCTTCATTCTCAATGCAGATGCGGAAGTTATTCAAGTCTCAATAACTGTGAGGAAGGGATGGAGTTTTTGCAGTGCATGGGATGCGAGGAATTGAATTCAAAGTAAGAATTTGAGTTTGTTGGTCTATTGGTTTGTAATGGATAGTGAGTTTAAAGTGTACACTACTGAGCCTAGATGAGCAATACTCCATGTACATTCTAGGGCTGGGTGAAATGTGGAGAAGGAGGGAATAAATTTCAAGCTCCTCAACTATGCAATTTGCAAAAGAAAAGATATCAATGGGTATACTCTTCAAACAATTCAAGAAAGTTGCTGAAGATGGTCCCATATTTATGCCTATCCTAAAGCCTCTTACTTGGGTGTAAAATTTGGAATTGAAGCTGAGCTCTGATAATTGTAAGAATTTCAGTGGGTGGCTCACACATCAAGAAAATATGAATGACTGTACACAGGCTTTTGTCGACCATGGCATCACTCCCCAGCTACAATCTTCAATCCAGTCTTTTATTACCAATGCCATTTAAGCAGGACATCTTCCTAATTCTGCCCAAAACCTAATGGTGGATAATCCCTGCTGTAGCTGTTTCTATCTACTTCCTAAAATACACAAGCAAAACAATCCTGGATGGCCCATTTTTGGGACCCTTGTATGCAACCCATTTCAAATAATTTACTGGGTGTGTCTCTCTCTTTCATATATATATACATACCCAATCAGGCATAACATTATACCCACCTCCTTTTCTCTACACTCGACCAT
>JAOVVH010000004.1:26993124-27003513 GCA_028566435.1 Scorpiodoras heckelii
GTAGTCCATCTGGTTCTCTACATACTTTGTTAGTCCCCTTTACTCTGTTCTCTAATGGTCAGGACCCCCACAGTACCTCCACAGATCAGGTACTATTTGGGTGGTGGACCATTCTCAGCACTGCAGTGACACTGATGTGGTGATGGTGTGTTATTGTGTGTAGTACTGGTGTGAGTGGATCAGCTCAGTGTCACTGCTAGACTGAAATAATCCACCAACCAAAAATGTCCAGTCACCAGCATCATGTAGTCAGCATCCTGTGAGAACTGATGAAGAGATGACTAACATAAACCGTGCAACAACAGATGAGCTACTGTCTCTGACTTCTACAGGGTGGAGCAATATGGCGGCTGTGTCTCATAGAGTGCACAGTAAGTGAACACAGTGTTTGCAAACTCCAGCAGCACTGTTGTGTCTGATCCACTCATAAGTGGAACTGAGAAAATGGATAATGAGTGTAGAGAAAAGGAGGTGGTCATAATGTTATGCCTGATCGGTATATATATATATAAGTGCTGTCAAAACGCGTTAAAGAATTAATCATCATTAAAAAAATTAACGCCACTAAAAATTTTAACACAGATTAAAAATTTGTTAAATTATGTAAACCAGCAGTGCTGTCAGCGAACACAAACATTCCAAAATTGACCATTATGTTACTCGTTTTAGGCTGCATTCTGATCGCAAGGGTCCCTACGCTGTATCCCTGCTTCCTACACACTGCACAGGGTACAGAATCCCAAGGGCTCTTTCTAGAGAACTCAGTCACTAAAACGGCTTTATTTGGACACTGTGCAAGGTCATCAACAGCGGACAGCCTTGGGATCATGCCTTCATTACAGCACTTGGCTGTATTTAGCATGATACATCAAACAACACTGTTCAGACTAATTTTGTATGCTGTAGGCACTGTTGAAATAAATATGATGAAACATCTATAAACTGTGGGTGATGTATTTTAAGTTTTTATGTGTGTTTTGGTTGTTTAACTTCTCGTGCACAGTGCTCTGACCTCTCATGCTGAATGTTAGGATCTCCTAGCTCGTTAGCTATCATAAACATCGCTAAAGATTGAAAGGAACAATAGAGAATGAAGACATTGTAGCTCTTTTTGGGTTGCTATATTTTTGTATGTTACATCAGTTCAATGAGCAACAGAGACAGCAAAGGTGACGGATCCGCATAACACATACGCAACCTCCTTCTCTTCCATTGCGGAGGGGGGTCTCTGAGGTAAAATCAAATCAGCCAATCAGCACAACAGAACTTCCGGCGATGTGATATACCCATGTTCCCTAACTCCCTACACACTGTGCAGTTCCCTTTAAATAAAAAAAAAATGAATAGATATCAATCATCTTTAATATTTCACTTTTATCAAATAAAGTCAAGTGAGTAATGAGGCAATATTCAGCAGTCATTTCTCTTAAAATAGACCAGTGATCAACAGAAACAACATTTTCAATGGCCCTACAATGCCTGCCTGCATGTACAACACAAATCAAAATGTGTGTTAAAACCATGGACCACTGTGATCTTTAATTGCATATTTTTTTAACTGAGTAAGACATTTACCTTGTAGTCCTTGCATGTCCTCCAGTTTCTTCTACATTAACTGACTGACTCAATTTTACTATTAATAAATAAGCTTTAGCCTACCTAGTGTCAATGAGTCTGCTGCTACTCATGAAGGAGCTGTTGTCTTCTGTGTTGAAATCAATGGACAGAAAGTCAAAACTGCCCAGCACTTCCTCTTCCTCTATATCTAGTGCCTCACTAGAAGAGGTCTGAAGAATGTAGTTTTCCCTCTAAGAATCAAGGTAGGGTAAATGGGACACAAATATGTGATCAATAAACATCTGTTTAAGAGCTTGTAGTAACTGTAACACTTTTAAAAGAGAGGACATCACCTTTAAGACCTGGTTAAGATGCTGTATTTGTAGATTCAGATGCTTTAAATCTGTCTTGACAAAACTCATATCCTGCAAGATAGTAGCAACCTGTGCTTGCAGCAGGCCAACCTTCATGGCCACTACTTTTCTTGAGGAATTCCATACACCCATCGTGAGGACCTTTGGCTTTTCCTCTAAGCCTCCTCTTTCTACCTCCTCTACTATGCGGTCATCTGTAGGCACTTTTGACTTCATTGTTTCCACTTCTTGGTTGGTAGCCACCGCACCATTTTGTTGTAGAATGTCCGGAGTGCTGTGACACTGAAAAATAAGTATATTGTCTCACTGGCTCTCCCCTGGCCTAGGAGAGCCAGCCTCAGGCTCTGAAGGCCCTTCACCACTTTCGTCACACTAAATTGCAAATTGAAGATTAGCAGTAGATGCACTGTTTATAAGAGTGAATATAAGGCATTATGTCTACCTCTCCAAGGGGTGTCTGTAAAAGGTCATCATCCACTGACTGGCAATCCATGGAAAGGTCAGGGAAGCTTGGAGGAGAACTGACCCTTTCATAGACCAGTGGAGAGAGTGCCTGGGCAGAGACAGACAGGTTACTATGCATAGACACACCCCTGGGTTCACATGAGCAAACAGAGAAAGAGCCATCTCTGTCTTGAAACTGGCCCATCATAGACTGTGTTAAAGACCTTATTTTCAAGTCCTCATGTACTGTGCATGTTGTGTCTATGTGTAGGTGTGTCTTACAAGCTCACTAAACAGTATTTCTCTGTCATGGTGGGAGTGTTAGAAGGTGTGCAGCTGCTCACTGGTCTTTTCCTGCTGTGGGTAGATTGTCGACTGGCAGATGACATGAGATACTTCACCATACCACTGTCAAAAGGACTGCATATAAATTGAGATTGTGTAAGAGAGATTGAAATATAACATTGTACTGTTGTAGTCAAAATCATCTACAGAAATATAAGAATCATCTTAAATTCAGTGCCACATTTCTAATGACTATAAATCTAAGCACTCTAGATGCAAACCAAGCTCAGAACTGCCAAGTAAAGGAGACAGAGTGGCCGCAAATATAGATGAAGGGCATTTATTAAATCTCAGCAAACAAAAACGATAAGCAAAAATGTAATCAAGAAACAGACAAGAGTCAGACACTCAGCAAAGAACATGAGCAGGCAAAACACAAAATACAAGAACCAAAATATCAATCACAACCAAACAATAACAGGGCGTACTCCAGAAAACTCAGTTTTCAAAAGTCCAACACTGACCTCTGAGTTGATGGACCCTGAGATGCTCTTAGTTTTATCTAAACCCATTTTCTGGAATAATCCACACACACCCCCCCCCACCCCCCAGTAAATGCCATATGTAGTATATCAATATTGCACATTCAAATGTCTCTAACTTAAAATAAATAAATATATAAATATTACAGATGTGTTGACAGTTTTACAGAGAAAGTACTACTCACTTCCAGACCACCTGCAGTTGGAGTTTGATGGTTCCCAGTTCTGTAATGTCAACAACCATCATTTTTGGATGTGCAACATAGAAGTCTGCACACTTACATGTCACCACTCCAACTAAGCTGGAGCTCAGGCCCTTCACCTCTGTTACCTAAAGGACACATGATATATGATGCTTCTGTTACTTTGGACAACTTTTTTAACAGGGGTTAAATATTATGAGATGTGCAGAGGCTGGGGTATAGATGTCAATAGGGAGCAGATTTAAGTTTAAATAGCTGTTTATTAGGAACCAACTGAGCTAAGATTTGCTGTGCTGCCTTGTTCTGCTAATCTGAAACTGGATTTTAATTTCCACTGGGCTACATGTAAAACATGGCTGCCTTCAGCCACACAATTTCAGACATTTCATACTAAACAAGTTTTGGGAGATGGGAAATTGTGCATAGAAAGGTGCATAGAAGGGGCTTGATTGCCACTTGCATCTGTATTTAGAGGGACTTATTGTTTTCTTTAGGCTTCTTCTTTGTTTTCTTCTTCTTCTTCTTCTTCTTCTTCTTCTTCTTCCTCTTCTTCTTCTTCTTCATTAAAACTAACAAAACATAGGTCCTACAGACATGAATTTTGGTCAGTATGTACTACTCCTTCTTGCTACTAGGCAAGAGAGATAAGCCCAATTGGCCTAATGGTGACACTAAAGCAAAGTGTTTTATGTTTTGCTTTATATTTCAAATACCATAAGTCCTGGAGTTAAGATTCTACTTATTTCTTGTGATCTCCAAAAAAAGGGTCTCAAGAAGCTAGACCCACTTAAATTTTCAGCTAATTTGCATAATATGCAAAACCTATTTTTGAGAACTTGTCCTTGGATATTTGTCCTGTCTTCAAAATTTTGGTGTCAAAGTACAATAATTATCAAAAACATGATAAAATTTGTAAACAATATGGCCACCACATGTCAGTTCCCAATTCTAATGAGATGGAGCATACTTTACTTACAGCTCTAACTCATGACATTTTACATGCATTTGCACAAAATGTAAATCATATATACAGGATGAGATTCTGAAGTCAGCTGCAAAGTTTGAGATGTGGGCATAGATAAGGGGTGGAGCTATGGTCAGATAACTGTTTCTTAAAGAACTGTTCAGTAGTGTGTGGCTTCTGCTTGGTTGGGAAGACCTGCACCCACATTGCCCTTTGTGAACTTAGACACCCCTGGTTTATGTCTTCACAACTGTAGGGAATAGAATAACGTTATATCAGCAAAATTCATGAGCCCTGATTTTTTTGTCATATGGTTAAATTATTTTGGCTAATTTACTTCCAAACTGGCATGTGGTCATCCATCTGATTAGCACAGTATATGAAATCTAGCAAATCACTCAGATCGCAGTGTTTTTAGCTACTGTTAGTTTCTCCACCACTGAAGTGGAAATGATTGTCATTTTACAAAACA
Source organism: Scorpiodoras heckelii (assembly GCA_028566435.1). NCBI lineage: Eukaryota > Metazoa > Chordata > Actinopteri > Siluriformes > Doradidae > Scorpiodoras > Scorpiodoras heckelii. The sequence continues at coordinate 26,997,966 of JAOVVH010000004.1, forward strand.
TCTAGTCAATATGTTGAAATCAGTATTGTCTAAGAACTAAAGGATGACTTCTTTGCATGTTTGAAATTCAGAGTACATCAATATCAGCTCCCACATACAAATAATGTAGGCAGTGTGAGCCATTGCAAATTCATTGTTCTTGCACAATAACAATAACATTTTTAATTTTGAATCCTGAACCAGCTCAGAGATCAAATCAGAGCTCCTCAACATATTCATGAGCAAAATGGGAAATCAAAAAAGGGAAAACAGCTCATTTCATTCTAGGGCCAAATTATAGGGTTGTAAATGGGCCTTTAAAATGCAGCATGGTGGCTTGGTGAGTAGCACCATCGCCTCACAGCAAGAAGGTCCTGGGTTCGATCCCAGGTAGGAGTGGTCTGGGTCCTTTCTGTGTGGAGTCTGCATGTCATGCCCTTGCGGGTTTACTCCAGGTACTCTGGTTTCCTCCCACAGTCCAAAGACATGCCAGTTAGGTGAATTGGATATACAAAATTGTCCTGATTGGGTTTCCTCAAGTCTGGGTTGCGTCAGGAAGGGCATGCGGCGTAAAAGGTGCCAGATCGAGGTGCAGGCTTGATCCGCTGTGGTGACCCCAAGGAATGGGAGCAGCCAAAGGAAAAAAAAATGGGCCTGTAAAACCACGACTGGGAATTTTTCAGTCTGACTAAAGTCACATACCACCTATGTAGGCACCAGAGACCAATTTAAAATACTCAATAAATGCATTGAAGGGCACCTTTAATGGTGGTTATAATAATTTTTAAAAAGGTTATATCAAAATCCAGAATCACTTTTGAAATGCACCATCCAGTTGAGTTTTCTTTATTATTGCACAGCTGATAATATTATTATGCTCTCCCTTGCTCTTCTTAAACCTGAAATTGTGAAACTGCTTGTTTTCCTGTCTTTTTTTACATTTGGTTCTGAATGTTTAAATTATGTTTATCGCAATATTTTTCAATGGAAAAATCGCATGCAGATAAAAATATCATTATTAATACAAATACACTAAATTTTATCATTTTTTAACATTTTGTTAGAAGTAGCTGAACCCTGTCTCTCACATAGTTTCTCCAGTCAATGTAATACCTGATGCAGCCATTATGAATGAATATAAAAAGGACTGTTCTATCATCGCAGCCTTAGAGGAGGTTCTGTTTGAACAGGTGTGTGTGGCTGTGTCACTCACCTTGATCTCAAAGCTCTCATGGATATGAGGGAGGAAAACCATTTCCTCTACATCCCACAGTTGTCTGTCATCAGTCTGGATCCGGCCTCTGATTCTCCATCGCTGTCGTCCCAGCCGGATTAACACCTACAGAGAGAGTGGTTTGTATGTGTGTGCATGCACTATTGTTTAGCTGACTGAATGATTCTATAATCTTTTTCCACCAGGATAACATCTAGAACTAGTATTTACTTAAAATATTGGTAGCAAAGTTATTTACATCACTAAACAATATTATAATTTAAAGGAGCACATGGAGAGCACAGACCTCCACCAAGGTCTTTTATGATATTAAAATCTGCCGCCACAACCACAATAAAAGCTGGATATGAGTTCATTTCAAAAACAGATATCTGCATTTTCATAAATTTTCAAAAATCAGGTCCTTTTGATTGTCCATTACAGGTAATATCAACCAAACAGCAGATGAGTTGTTTTGTTTAAATAAAATTACAAAATGAAACTTTATTTAATTAATTCTATTTAGTTTAGTTAGTTTAGTTTAGTTATTTTAAGTTTATTTATAAAATTATATAAATATTTTATATAATTAATTTACATAATTATAAGTTTATTTGTTTTTCTTTTTGCAAAAGCAGATAACCCCAACAGCGTTTTTTTGTGCAAAAGTAGATAACACCTTTCATCCTGCTTTATTTTATCCATTGTGGAATAAAGCACTTAGCTCATCTTGGTTAACTCCTCATCAGACAGGGCAGATATGTGACAAACTTTTTCTGAGTTGGAGGAATATTTTCCTGATGACTATAACACTTTTTTTGCTATGTTATGTGAATAAGTTTTAGTTTCAATTCTTTTTCTTTTTCTCCCTTGATAGCATTTCGGTTTTTACAAATGAACTTTTCATATATTTACAAAATTATTAGAACAAAGGACTATCAAACTTACCTGTGAAATGGCAGGCATGAATATGAACAGACATAAAGTAAAACCAAATGCATGCATATATATCTACCGCAGCACAGAATTGTACTTATAGAAATAAAAAATCACACAACATTTGGAGGCAAACCATGAATTACACAGCAGCACTTTGCAAGGTATACAAACAATGGCAGCCTCTCCACAAAGTATACAAAAAAGATGTGTAGTGGCAGTACACACTTCACTGTAATTACGATGGGTTCACACCTGCTTAACAAGCTTAATTAGTATTATTGGCAGTGAGGGTGTGGTCGAATGTCAGCTGTGGATGGAGAGGAGCTGGACTGAACCAGCAGGTCATGCATGATGATTCAGTTTATTTCAATTTTTTTGTTTAAATGACTGAGTCTTTGTAAGTGTACTGAAAAGCTCAATATGAATAAATTGAATGCCTCCGGGATCTTCCTCTGCATCCTCACACACAGTGTGACAAACAGTGGTGCCAGAACCCAGGGTTGTAGAAGATTCAGATGCTGCCATGGAAACCTCCCCACTCAGCAAACTCATATAGTCCCTCATCAGCCTCCAGCAAACCCAACAACAAACACATCTCAACCTGCGCATTGAGCAGCAGTGGCACTTTGAAACCTTTGTGCAGCAGCATGCCAAGAGCCTGCATACACTCTAGAAGATGTTGCAGCCCACCACATATCTAGCTGTGTCCCCTGCCACCATGCCACACCTGAGACTTACCAAGATGACCTCCACCGAGATGCCTTCTATGAGCTTTTTCCAGCATGCAGCACCTGCGTGGGAATGGTCAGAGGAGGAATGGGCTCTGCAACTCCTCCCCTTGCTATCAGGGAGAAACCCATCTTACCACCCAGCAGGTACTGTAACAGCTGGAGCTTTCTAACAACTAGAAGGTTGTCCTGCAGCAGGTCAGCCAATGGCCAAGGAAAGCCAAACTTTCCTTCATCCTCATAACATTGGCTTGAAGATATCTTTCAAGTTGTATCCTGAGAAACAGTTATTTGAATTTAGCCCAACCTCACACCCATGTATGACCATATCCCAAACTTTCCATATGACCTTGAAATAGTTTCCTGAATATACTTGAGGCTTAGTGCAAATCCATGCAACCAGTCATGAGTTATGCCATAGAATGTAATGATTATACCCAACAGGCGGCACGGTGGCTCAGTGGGCAGCACTGTCGTCTCACAGCAAGAAGGTCCTGGGTTCGATATGATAATGTCATATCTTTATCTTCACACTATGTGATGTCACTCTGAAGGGGAGTGTTGACCTTGACCTTGTCCTTGTGCTTAGAAAATTTCACTAATATTCCTGAAGCACTCTAAGGTCTTAAATGTATATGGGACAGATTGTGATGGCTTAAAAATACACCAATCAGCCATAACATTAAAAGCACTGACAGGTGACGTGAATAACATTGATTATCTCATTGCAATGAAGAAGGTCCCGGGTTCAGTCCCTGGGTGAAGTGGTATGGGTCCTTTCTGTGTGGAGTCTTCATGTCCTCCCAGTGTCTGCATGGGTTTCTTCCGGGTACTCCAGTTTCCTCCCACAGTCCAAAGACATGCATTAATTTAGTTTAATTAGTGTCTCTAAATTGCTCCTAGTGTGTGAGTGTGTGTGTGAGTGTGTATGTCCTATGATGGATTGGCACCCTGTCTAGGGTTGATCCTGCATTGTGCCCTATGCCGCCGGCAACGCACCAGCTCTCTCTTTGACCCTGGGGACAGGAATAAGTGGTTAAGAAGATGAATGACTGAATGAATGAATCTCATTGCAATGGCAGCTGTCAAGGGGTGGGATATTTTAGGCAGCAAATGAACAGTCAGTTCTCAAAGTTAATGGTTGGAAGCAGGAAAAATGGGCAACTGTAAGGATCTGAGTGAATCTGACATGGGCCAAATTGTGATAGTTGGACAACTGGGTCTGAGCATCTCCAAAACAACAGGTCTTGTGGGGTGTTCCTAGTATGCAGTGGTTAGTACCTACCAAAAGTGGTCCATGGAAGGACAACTGTTGGACCAGTGACAGGGTCATGGGCACCCAAGGCTCTTTCATACGCATGGGGAGTGAAGGCTAGCCCATCTGGTCTGATCCCACAGAAGTCTCTGGAGTACAGATTGCTAGATTAGAGTACAGGTTGTTTATGGTAGAAAGGTGATGGAACACACAGTGCATCACAGCTCTCTGTGTATGGGGCTGCGTAGCTCCAGACCGGTCAGAGTGCCCATGCTGACCCCTGTACACCACCGAAAGCACCTACAATGGGCACATGAGCATCAGAACTGGACAATGGAGTAATGGAAAAAGGTGGCCTGGTCTAATGAATCACATTTTCTTTTACATCACGTGGATAGCTGGATGTATGTGCATTGCTCACCTGGTGAAGAGATGGCACCAGGAGGCACTATGGGAAAAAGGCTAGGTGGTGGAGGCAGTGTGATGCTCTGGGCAATGTTCTGCTGAGAAACCTTGGGTCCTGTCATTCATGTGAATGCTACTTTGACATGTAACACCTACCTAAATAGTGTTGCAGACCAAGTACACCCCTTCATGGCAAGTAGCCTCTTTCAGCAAGATGATGCGCCCTGCTAAACTGCAATTGAGCATCAGTGGGCGGTGCTGGACAAACAAGTCAGATCCATGGTTTAGAGGTTGCTTGGAGTCTATATCTCGACGGGTCAGAGCTGTTTTAGCAAGTGGGACCGACATTATTATTCAGGAGGTTTTAATGTTGTGGCTGATTGGTGTAAATAGGAGATCATCTGCATCAATGACACCTTCTGATCCATACCACATTGGGTGACTTCTTTAATGGCTAACAGGCTAGGGAGTGCAAAGGTGAGCAGTTCAATTGCCACAGCAAAAAGGAGGGGCAAGAGAGGGCAGCTCTTTCTAGTTCCCCAGTGGAAGCTAAAGATATTAGTACTTGTATGCTTTGATAATACATGGAAGGAGTAAAGAGGGCATGTCCAACCCAGAAACCTTTGTCAAATCCAAATTTATTAAGGGAGGTGAAAAGGTACTCCCACTGACCCTTTCAAAAGCTTTTTCAGCATCTAGAGATACAACTACCTCCAGGCACTGATGTGAAGTCATGTTATAAAATACATCGAAAAAGACACCTTAGGTTAAAAAAAGAGTGTGTGACAAGAATAATCTGTTTCTGCATAACTCTGGAGAGGGGGCAGAAGCATGCTCATCTCTAAATCTGTTATCTGTGTAAGTAGTTGAGATTGGCATTCCCTACACTGCTTCCCTTGAAATCTGGAAAAGGCTATGATTTGCCTCCTAATATATATATATACAGGAGTTGGACAATGAAACTGAAACACCTGTCATTTTAGTGTGGGAGGTTTCATGGCTAAGTTGGACCAGCCTGGTGGCCAATCT
>JAOVVH010000004.1:27122349-27137706 GCA_028566435.1 Scorpiodoras heckelii
ATTAACAAGTCCTTGTAAGATTTCATTATGAACACAATTACAAATGTACATTGAATTCCCTAAAACCCTTTACAGCACTAGGGGTTGAATAATTTTGAACACAACTGTATATTATGTTAGTATAAAGAAATATAAATGCATTGAATTTAGGTCCATGTTTTTGTGTGATGACTAGATTATCATTATAAATAACTGCAGTGCCTCTTCCTCTGCCACTTAGATGAGGTTGATGTGTGTAACTTTATCCAGGAGGACTAGCTTCCTGAGTATTTCTGTGTATTTCTACATTTTTGTTTAGCCCAGGTTATAATTCTCTTTGTAGGAACTATGAAGTATTGAAGATGTATAGGTCTCCTATATAAAATCTTGTTTTAGACAGAGTAGCATATCTCAACATTATCTTCCATGGGGAAATTGTTGTCTGGTAGTTATGTCTTCTCTTATTTTAGTAGTGTATTTTGGTAGTTTTCTGCCCCTGTACAACACCAGAACCAGTGAACCACTCCCATGAACAGACACAATCTGAGTACGGTGGAACCTGAGTGATGACTCGGTGCACCTGGAAGACGGTCGGTTTAGCCTGTTCTTCTGCTCCCTATCCTTAACTCTGCATTGTCACTGGTTAACTAGGCCTGTTCTGAGATTATGAGCTATGCTGCAAGAAGTGAGAACAAGTGGCAAAGGCCAGCCTTGCCTCAAAATTGTTCCAGTTGACTAATAAGTTCACATTTTTCTCAGACCATCTCCTGGACACCCAACAGTTCAGCAATTAGAGCCTGCTGTAAGCTACATTGCTATGCTGCATTGGGATGGGGCCAGATCATGTTACTGCATTAGATACTGCCTTTGATAATTTACATACCTCTAAAATACTGCTCTTAGAACCCTGCGAGTGACAAATGCATATATCATTAGAAAACCTGTGCTTACCTATGATATTAAGATTACTTGCTATGTCTGGCGCCCTGGCTTCTGGGAAACATCTAACTAAAACTGTTGGTGCCCCTAAAGTCCTAGCTATTTTCACATGCCACAGGATTGTCTCTCTTATAACCAAAGCTCTTTCAGGTTTCTTAGCAGGTTTCTTACTGAGCAGACCTAGACATGTGAACCAGAGAGGAGTGTTGCTCCTTTGGGCAAGCCGTAAACTTGCAATATCAACATTCAGCTAGAAAAGACAATTGAGTAATCAATTGTGGTTCAGATCTTTGAGGATCTGAGTGGGGAAAATGTAAATAGGAAAACTGTATTTAAAACAGTGGAATTTGTTTGCATTCAACTGACAGGCCATTCAACAATAAAAGTACAGAAGACTGTATATTTGCAGTTACTAATTAAAACATTAAAATTTGCAGTCAGTTGTACTAAAACAGAACTCAAACAACAAAAACGGTTAATGTATGTAATGCGGGACATAGTAGCTTTTACAGTTAGCATTTTTAAATTAAGTATTACTTTAAAAATCTACAGTGAACATTTAAACACAGCTAAAGTGTTTGTAACTTCCTCTAAATATGCTTGACCAAAAAGAAGGCTCAGGAGTTAAAATCATATTCTAATTCCCTCATCATCTCTTAGTCTCAGACTGCAAGCATATTGCACAGCTTTGCTGAACGTCCAAAGCAGAGGAGGCATCGTTGTAAAGACCCTACCAAGTTGGATATCAATTCCCTGACTGGTGAGGAGAGAGTTCCAGTAGTGCACAGGAACACAGGTCGCAGGGTAAGAACTGTACATATGTGCCCTTTTTTTTTTTTCCTAATTGCAAGTTATACAGGGTGAGCTAGGGACAAATAACATGATAATTAATCATAAATTTTATTTGAAAATACAACCATTACACAAAACTTTTAATGCCATTTTTGTTTGGAAATTCCTAAAGCAAGACAATGTTTCCTAGCTGTTCGATGGGGACTCTTTGTTATAGATGCATGCACTCTTTCAGCATTTTCTAGCATTCGAACTGTATGTGGCTTGCCAAGTGCTTTAGTTTTCAAGACAGGACCATTGTTACGAAAATGTTCAACCCATTTTTAAAATTTTGTTCTGAGATGGCACAGCACCGTGACAAGGAATATTGAACTTAATGCAAAATAGCCATTAAGAGCAATCACAGAGTTGCCATTTATAAAAAATGTTTCAACAAGGGATGTGCAATGTGCTGACCACTGCTCCATGTTGACTAAAACAGAATCAATGGAGCTACTGGTTCCCCCACCAGTCACTACTCTAATCAAACTAGTGTCTGAGAAATACGCATATGAAAATCGTCAGATCTCTCTGTCTCACCCTGTATAAACAATGAGAGAAAACACTGATTTTTGATGCTTTATTTTCTCTCCTCTTAGCTGGGTGGTGCAATGGCCCCAGCCATTAAAGAGCTCTCTCAGTGGCTAGATGCAAACTTAGAATATTTTGTGGCTCCTGACTGGGCTGATGTGGTGAAGCATTCTGTGAGTTACACATGTTACAATTTTTAAATTCTCTTTAAATGACTTGGTATAAAATGTTGTCTATTTTAATTTTGTAAACACCCTTTTTGCTGGGTTTAAAATAGAGCCTGACCTGTATAAAAATGTTAGCACTGATACATAAATTAGCAGATTACATTTTGGTTATACAGCATGAAATTGACATCTGTAATTTTATTTAAATAGGACTACTTCTTCAACATCCAACAGCAAAATAACAAGGTACAATTATTAGACTCATAATTCCCACTGAAGGTTTATTGAGATGCATACAGTTAAATTCTGCTTAAGATTGGGTCTAGGGTATAAAGGGGAAAGAAATAAACAAAACTACTTCCCTACCCATCACACTCGCCACTCACCAAAGGTATGTGAAGTATAGTTCTTACTGTCCAGGCCGAGTTGGGATACATAAGGCATTAACACAACAACTGAGAGTTTACGTATTTTGTAGAAATATATGTCGGACTTTTAGATGCATACTGAGTTCCCTGTAATGAAGGCCTAATACACTGTAAGAAAAACCTGGTTTTAGGCTGGCCCAAATTCATTTTATATGTCAAAACTAACTGCATTTTTCATGTCGGGCCAGACATATAACAAATCCATCATACAGAACTGCACTATCCCTGTAAGAAAATCCTGGTTTTAGGCTGGCCCAAGATCACTTCATACCTCAAATCTAATTGGCAACATGGTAGAGCTAGGTAATAGTGCAATTAAAGATTGAATTTTAAAGAAATTTCAAAGACATACCTAAGACCTTATTCATGTAGGACGAGACAAATGAGAAGTCCCTCATAGAGATCAGGTTTCTCCGTGTAAGGAAATCTTGTCATAGAGTGACCTTCCAATGGTGATTCCATTCATCAGAACTCAATTTCCATAGGTATAGAGAACTAGTCCTCTCCTCTCAGAAAGGAAAACTAATTTCACACCTCGATATCAAATAGCTTGTGCTGAGGAATTTTGGTTTTAATTCTCTTTATAGGAACTATGAAGTATTGAAGATGTATAGGTCTCCGCTATAAAATCTTGTTTTAGACAGAGTAGCATATCTCAACATGTTATCATCCGTGGGGAAGTTGTTGTCTGGTAGTTATGGCTTCTCTTATTTTAGTAGTTTATTTTGGTAGTTTTCTGCTCCTGTACAACACCAGAACCAGTGAACCACCCCCATTATTTTCTCTGAGCTCGGCTTCAACTTTCAAGTAATTTTAACTGCGTTGAGTTGCACAGAAATCATGCATGCAATTAGTTGCATGAAACTTTCACCATCCAGAATAAGGAAACATCTAACCATCTTTACTCTCCACTGCAACTCTCTTCTTAACTTGAGAGAGCAATATTTAAGAGAACATGATAATATAGACAGGAAGATTTTTTCAAATAGCATGCAAAAAATGTGCATCTTTATAAACATGTAACAGTCTGCACATCATGCTTTCAATGAAAATTAAAAATACAAGCATGTAAACAATTAAAACAAAGAATTAAGTAAACATATAAAAACCAATTAAATGAATAAGCAAAGAAATGAATTATTAAGTAAATAGTTGTTCAAAGTATAAAGCAATTCAATATTAATAAAACATCTTCAGAAATGGAGCGTATATGTTGCTTTAGTGATACAAAATAAACATGCTAACAAAATAATAAATGAATAAATAAATGAATAAGATCAGTGCTAATAACTGTCCATAGAAATAACTAATAAATCTTTAAAAAAAAAAAATTATAAAATAAATTTCAGTTTTACATGTTTTTTCATGTTCCAAATTGACCTAATATGGGTGCATGAATCTAATTTTTTTCACAACAAAGTCTAAACTTCATTTTGTCTGTAACGTTTTCCATAATAAATGCATATACTCAATTTCTCTAAAAAGAAATTAAAAATTCACAAGTAGGTCAACTGTGTCATCTTCATTGACGATCTGTGGCAACATGTCAAATTTGTGGAGGGTGTCTTCTGCCTCAACTCTGGTCATGAAGAGCAGTGGTGGTGGTGCAACCGCTCTAAGATGACAGTGGTTTTTATACAAATGACACAATTTAATCACTTAAATCACCTTATGCGAAACTAAAAACAGGTCTATGTGCCTGACATGAATAAGGCCTTCTGTATCCATTTAAAAGTTCCTCTTTGATTGATTTAAATGTGTGCAGCATTGCTCAATGTTGCCAGTTAGATTTGAGGTATAAAATGATTTTGGGCCAGCCAAAAAGCAGGTTTTTCTTTCATGGGGTGACCTCTTCTCTTTGGTTAACCCCTTATATGTCTGGCCCAAAGTAATTAAAGCCCTCAAAATTGATCTGGAATTTCAGGTTTTCATTTGCCATTGTGCCGTATTGCTCCATATTGCCATATGGCAATCATAAAACCAGATATTTCTTACAGGATATTAGGCCTTCATCACAGGGAATTAGGCTTTCAGTATGCTTCCAAATTTTCCCCTTTATATTCATTTACTTGTGCACAATTCACATGTTGCTAGTTGTGATGTATATCACTATGGGTCAAACTAAAATCAGATTCTTCTCACACAGAGAGACTTGTTCCCTATGAAAAATGATCATTTGTCTGGTCTGTAGTTATTTAAACTCTCAAACCTGAACCTGATCTTCTGAATAATTTGTGTACCATCACTGAATGTGTCATGTTCCCAGTTAGTTTTGACATAAAATCACCAAGAGCCAGACTAAAAATAGGTTTTCCTTACAGTAAAAATGTAGCCTAAAACAATTTGCATATTGAAATAAAGTTATGCACTTGGAATGAATTGAAATAATAAATATTTTTATTAGATTCTAATCTTATTTTATATTGACAATATCAGGATGGGAAACAGAAGAAACAGAGAAACAGTAGTTAGAAAGGATAAGTACACAAGCAGGAAGAATATCTGGTTGTCCTTCATTATTCTTCTCTGAAGCCAAAGTAGTAACAGGTGGATCCAAATCTTCTAAAATAGGTAAAACTTTACCACCTGCAATATCATTGCCCAAAATAAAATAAATTCCTTTAACATGCAAGCCATCACAAATAGCAGCTTTGGTCTGGTCTAAGAACAAGTCTCTCGTCAAGTGAATAAGGTGCAAAGTTGATTTAATGTATTCACATTTCAAGTCCTTTACATATGGCATGCAAGCTGCAGAATGTCTGTCTGCTAAAATGAACGACTGGGCCGCTACAGTATTCCTTAATTTTAACAGTTGTGAATTTATCTGCATCTGTTAAATGAACATAGCCATCTGACACAAAAGGTTTGTAGCATGGGTCCAAGGGTCCATGGGTAACAGCGCAGCAGGCACTGCTAACAACAACACTCAGTTTATAACAACGCTCAGCCAACAGCCACTCAGCTACCTGCCGCTTTCCCATGATGCTGCTTTTGAGTCCGCAGGCCTGCCTACCCTGCTGAATTGGCGCATTCCAATGACAGAACTAGAGGACGTTATCCACAGGGAAGACTTTCCATTGGTGGAGACGAATACCAGCTGTAACAGAATAGGCTGAGAGGAGAGAGAGGGAAAAACAGAGAACAAAAACAGATGTGACTGTCTGGCATGTAATACATACATATAAATATGTAAACATACCACCTACTTTGCTTTTACAACTATGACTGCACACATCGTCACATAATTAAACTAGCGAAAAGAATGTAGAGTAACGAAGAGTAATGGGAGATAAACACATAGGACTAAGAAGAGAACCACTGTCAGAGGCAGTCCTTTTTACATACCGTAATGAAATGGGGTTGTCCCCTCCTATGATGATCTATAAAAGTGTTTATGTGATAGTGCTTGAATCTGGAAACTGAAGTGTGACTCTGGAAGTCACAATAATTAATCATTATTGTACTTATAATTAATTAGGTATTCCAAGCAGGAAATATCCCAACAGAGCATGTACTGTAACTACACTCTAGCATCCATTAAATTCCCATAAACAGCCTTCAAATGGAAAAATAAGATTTACAAGACCATGTTGTAAAAGGTCCAGCACATGCAACAGATACAATATAATCACCTTTCAGTTCTCAGACCCAGATGTTGTAAAGCATCCAGTAAATGCTATGCTATATTCTTATTATTTACAAGTAGATACTCCACATTTTCTGTCAATGATTTATTTTGTATGATAAAATTTTACAAAGTTTCAAAAACATGAAAAAGTTCAATTAATATTAATGTTAACCGATTTATTTGTCATTAATATATCAATATGTCCCCAGCTAAAGTTATGATAAACCTTATATGTATGTCATGACCAGTTCCTGCTGGATTAACATGAGTACCCAGCTTATGTGATGTAAGTCATAAAATGATACTATTTTTTATATATATTCAAGGGTTTCCTCCCAGAAGGAAAGTTCACCCGGATTCTCACTGAGCCAGTGAACCGAGATCCTACCACACGTCGTAGAGGCAGAAGACCCCGCAGTGAGATGCCCAAAGCCCCTGAGCTTGCTGCTGGCATTGGACCACTCTTTATGAATGATGGGCTTATTGGCATGGACTTGGTTAACTTACCCAACTTCCGCAATGTCCCTGGCATTCCTATAAGCGGACTAATGGGCTTTCCACCTGGGTTAGCTACAGCTTTACCAGGAGAAGATGCTAAGAATGGCCTGAGTATGCTACCGGTGATGCTCCATAGTATGTCAGCAGTGCAGCCACCCATGTACGACACTCATTTAAGTGGAATGATGAAACAGTCACTATCTGCTACAGCCTCCACAGTAACAACAGCTGCCAGCTCCTCCACCACGGCAACAGTGACTTCCATATCCTCTACTAATGTGGCCTTAAGCCCAAGTCCTGCAGTTAGCTCCAGCACAGCATCTTCTAAAGAGAGAGCCAGCCCTGATCCTAGTGAAAGACAGAGCACAGATGAGAGAAACCTAGGAGAGAATGAAAAAAAAATGTTACCTGCTGTTCCCAGCCCCATTGTTACTAGCAGTTCTGCCAACATTACGAGCAGTGGGAGCCATTTGACCTTTAACCCGTTTCTGATCCCAGGAATGCCTCATGGATTACTGTATCCCCACATGTTCCTGCCACATGGCAGTATTATGGCACTTCCATCAGCATCAGATAGCACTGGTATTAGTAAGCAGAAGAAAAAGAAAATCAGGGATGAAGGAAGGGTGGAAGAAGACAGTGGTTTATTGGAGGTACAGGATGGGGAAATGAAGGGGATGAGGAATATAGAGTCACTGGAGAGTAAGCATAAAGAGGGCAGGTTGGAAGATTCTTTGCCAGCTGTAGACACCAGTAAGGTTAAAAGTAATGATACTAGTGACCCTCCATCTGTGGTCAACACAGCCAAAGCAGAAGATGAAATAAAAGGAGAGGTAGGGAAAACAATAGAGTTCAGCATGCCTGTGCCAAAAGATGGCTTGGATGTAACACAGGATGTGTAGTAGACTCCAGTGGGCAACAGTAACTTTGTGTTGTGCTGATAAAAGTTTGTGTAAAGAAATTTGATTATCAACTTCTTAATGTTTATAGATCTGCTGCATAATCCAAACAGGTGAATTCTCTGACATAACCCTTACCAGGAGTTTGCTGAAATTAGCATGCACATACTTCCATATCAGTACCACAAGAATACCCAATAAACATCACTTTGAACCATGAAGATGTCATGCTTGCATCATGTAAATATGTCCTGAGGTCGTCTGACTTTTTCAGGCTGTAAATGGCACACTTAGTTCACTGGTAAAAGCGACAAAGGTTGTCATCAAAATGATCCTGCTTTTTTTTCTCCCCAATTTTTTCACCCACTGGACGCAATCACAGACAATTCCTGAATTCCAGGGAAGAAGCATAACATGGCTGCAGTTGATGACAGGTGTGAAATGTCATGACAGTCTTGTCTTTAATTTATGGTGCTTACAGGGTTCTAAAAAAAATCATGCTCTGTGCTTACAAAATGGATTAGATTATTCATAGAAATCTTTGTAAACATGTCACACTTGTATTAAAAGCCCACTTGCCATGGGTGGAGTATTATCAGAATTGCTGTTACTCTTATGATGGATAACACTAGTTGCACATCACTGGTTGCTTGCTGCTAAATTCTAGGAGCAAAACATTTACTAATTAAGTAGAAAACTGTTCATAACTGCAAAGTGCAAAGTGAGTGCAGTTGAAGCATAAGAGTAGAGAAGAAAACAGTGATTAACACTGATCACAAAGAACAGCCCAGACGTTTTGGGGGACATGGAATATTATTTTTGAAATAAACCTCTTTCCTTCTCACAATCCAGAGATGGACTATGCCGTGAGAATAATTTCAAAGTAAGGGCAAAGCAATCTTGGATTTGACAAGGTGCCAGTAGGATTTCATGTGTTGATCCCTAATGAATCTTAGTACATCTTAGGAGCCACTGGGTGAAGATTGTGTCCGAGCATCTCATTCAAATGAACACTATTAGTGAAATTAACAATTCATTGTTAAATGATATCATTGCTGTGTTTTGTCTTACATGTTGAGTAAAGGGGCCCAGAGCTGATGAGATACTGTTTCTGGGTTAGAAGGCTTTGCTTAAATGCTTTTGTCTGACCTAAAACATCTGAAAATAGTGTAGAGTAGAATCTGTCAAGATTTTTTTAAAACATGTAAATTTATATAGCTGTATATTGCTGTTACTTTTGTTTAAAAGCACACTATTTTTTATCATCATGTCATTGGGAGAAACTGTAAATCAGTGCTAGTATTTCTTGTCTACCCATATTGTACACTAGACTTTTTGTTGACACATTTTTCTCTCCAAATCTCACAGCAGGGTCCTTCGTATGTTCCTTAGGTTGTATTACTTTTCTGTGCCTAACATTCTTGAATTCACATTCTTAACATTGTTTTTGATGTGAAAACATTTTGCACGGCCCTAATGGTGAATATTTATCTGGAACTGTATTCTGTCTTATATACATTCTTATTTCTTCTGTTTATTGTATAGATGTTTGTTTGTGTGGACACATGTACATACATGTCTGTTTCTGCAGAGGACAGTTTTCATCCATGTAAACCTGAACATTATATTTCTGTTTGTGTATCAGTACTAGTACTATCATTTTTTTTTTTGGCTTACCAATCACCAAATACTGTATAAATGCTATTTCTTTTGATATTTCACATGATTTTTTTTTTCATTTATCTACGGTAGTTTATTGAAAATACATTTGGCTTATTTAGCATTTCAATCATAGTATTTGTTACATATTCATTTTTGACTGTATATGTTAAGGTGTCTGTTTTGGAATGGGATGCACTCTTAATACCCTAACAAAAGCTTCTGTGGGTGCAGAAATTCTGATTCCTATATTAAAGATGATACCATGGCTACAGAATATACTAATTTCTGATTGGCTGAAAGCTGTGCATTTGTTCCTTTATAGGGACATTTCCAAAATAGATCTGTTAAGATACTTAATTACATTTCTATATTAATACTACAAAACACTACAAAAATCATAATCATAATTGTCATAAATTATACATTGTCTAGACCTGTATTTAGGCTATGCAGTCTTTATTCTGAAACCTAAAACTATCCAAAAACCACCCGAAAATTAACAAAAACATAATTTTACTATTTTACTATCATTACACTACATTAACATTTATTAGCTGTCTGCTTAGCTGCCATGTCCTAGAAGCCACACTGTTGAGGACAGCCTGTGAATATTGATTTTGACTGCAAGTATCATTTGATTTCCTCGGTTATTTGTTATCAGCAAGCATTAATGTTGCAGCTGAACTGGCCTAATTTTAACTATGGAGGAAATAATCATTTATACAGTCCCCCTTGACCAGCAAGACCATATATTCTGTTTTTGCTATACACTGAAGACATTTGGGTCAAAAGATGAATGTGAGATGATGGGTCCGAATCTCAGCTTTTATTTCCTGATATGTACGTCACCTTTGGTGACAGACCACATATTTTTTTGTTGAAGAAAAGTATAGTAATGGATAGTCTTAAAGTAAATGAATGTTGTTTGGTTTATGGGTGTTTCTCCCTTCAGTCTCTTCTTCAGGAGGTGAAATGCATGCTCAGTTGGGTTAAGGTCTGCTGATTTCCCCCTGATCCTGATGAAGTCCTTTACTGTACTTCCAGTGTTTTGGGTCTTTGTCTTACTACATGAAGTTGTTCCCAATAGGAGTTTATGCATTTCTCTGTAAATTGGCAGACAGAATATTTTTTGTAGACATCATTTCTGTCGCTACTATCATGTAAAGGCTGAGAACAACAATAAAGATTGGTGATCCCTTTCCAGAAGCATCCATGCAAGCCATGACACAACACCCACCACAGTTGAATGATGAGCTTATATATTTTGGATCATAAATAGATCCTTTCTTTCTACACATTTTGGCAGAGGTTAATTTTGCTTCCAGAACATTGAGATTTCCAGTCTGGCCTTCTCATAATTACTGCTGAGTGGTTTGCATCTTGTTTTATGCCCTCTGTATTTCTGATCTCAAATACGTCTCTGAAAACTGGATTGAGATAACTCCATCCCTGCCCTGTGGAGGTTGCTGTGATGTCAACAGTTGGTTTTTTTTGTTTTGTTTTGTTTTGTTTTTTTGTTGGGTTTTTTTTTTTTTCATGTCATGTCATTAACTGCTGTTGTTTTGGCTCACATGTTCAGTGCTTGATTGTTAATACACAAGGGGTTTCTTTCTTTTTTAAAACATTACTAATTGCTGTATTGGCCATGCCTGATGCTTGTGCAATGACAGCTAAAATTTTCCCTCTTTTCTCAACTTCAAAATGGTTTCCTTTTCTCCTGTAGACAGTTCTCTGGTCTTCATCTTGGCTCACCCTTTTTAACTGTTTGAACAATCAGTTTAACAGGCCACACCTGGGCACCAAGAAACACCCGTCAGTCACATGTTCCAGTATTTTTTGATTGCTTGAAATGTATCTTGATTCAAATAAAGGGTGTCATGTTCCAAGTTGTTTAAAACATATTAGATGTACATACTAGGAAATGAAAGCTGAAATTCTGATCTGTTGCCTTGTGTATCTTTGGATCTAAAATCCAAATGTTTTAGCTACATAACAAAAACAACTGAATTGACCTTGCTGTTCAAATACAGTCAGAGGGGGCTGTGTGTTACTGTGTGTAAATGACCGTAGAGACTAATAAAGACTGCAGTATTCCATACACATCTTTTCCTGCTAATACAACAGTAAACTACTAAATCGTATTAAACATTAACTGGTATTATTGCAGCAAAACTGTTTTAAAAAGCCAACCACACTGTGATGAAAATCCCTGTACATAGTGACAGAACCCCTATATGATCAACACTACTGGAAGCATTAGAGATGGTAGTGCCATTGGGTGGAGAAAATCTGTGCTTTGACTTTGTGATTTAGCTTTCTCATCAGCATACATGTACACCTCTCCCACAGGTTTACTGGGACCAAAGATTTGCTCCCTTACAATTGTGTTCAAAATAATAGCAGTCCAACATCACTAACCAGATCAATCACTGTTTTTGGTAGAAATTATATTTCTACAAGGCAAAACATTTACTAGTAGTTGTAGTAGAGTAATAAAAAACCAATGGACCCAACAGTCATGACATGCATGCTGCTCAGTCTGTGTAATTAAATAATTAACTAAAAAGGGGTGTGTTCAAAATAATAGCAGCAGTGTGAAGTTCAATTAATGAGGTCATTCATTCTGTGAAAAAACAGGTGTCAAACAGGTGGCCCTTATTAAAGTGCATCTAGTGCATTTCTAAAAATGAAAAAAGAAACTTTTAAAAAAATGGGTCGTTCCAGACATTGTTCAGAACAGAGTACTTTGATTAAAAAGTTGATTGTAGAGGAAAAAACATATAAAGAAGTGCAGAAAATGACAGGCCACTCAGCTATAAATGATCTCAAATGCTTTAAAATGGCAACCAAAACCAGAAAGGCGTGGAAGAAAACAAAAAACTACCTTTCGAATCGATCTAAGAATAGTCAAAATGACAAAGACTCAGCCAGTGATCAGCTCCAGGGAGATCAAAGAAAGTCAAAAGTGACCTGTGAATACTGTAGCAATTAGAAGATACCTATGTGAAGCCAAGCTATCAACAAGAAGCCCCCGCAAAGTCCTGCAAATGTGCCAAAGAGGTTACAATTTGCCATAGAACACGATGACTGGCCTAAAAAGAAATGGCGCAACATTTTGTGGACTGTTGAAAGCAAAATTTTTCTTTTTGGGTCTAGGGGCAGTACACAGTTTGTCAGACGACCTCCAAACACTGAATTCAAGCCACATACACTGAAGACAGTGAAGCATGGTGGCACAAGCATCATGATATGGGGATGTTTCATACTATCTATGTCGGGCCTATTTATCGCATACCAGGGATCAGTTTGAATACATCAAAATACTTGAAGAGGTCATGGTGCCTCATGCTGAAGAGGAAATGCCCTTGAAATGGGTGTTTCAACAAGATAATGACCCCAAACACACCAGTAAGTGTGTAACATCTTGGGTCCAGACCGACAAGATTAATGTTATGGAGTGGCCAGCCCAATCTTAATCCAACAGAAAACTTGTGGGGTGACATCAAAAATGCTGTTTCTGAGGCAAAACCAAGAAAGGCGGAGAAATTGTGGAACGTAGTCCAATCGTCCTGGGCTGGAAAACCTGTTCACAGGTGCAAGAAGTTGGTCGACTATATGCAACACAGATGTAAAGCAGATCTCAGAAACAGTGGTTATACTATTTAATATTTACTATTAGTTTAGTGATTCACAGGAAAGCTAAATATTCAAGCATTTTTCAGTTGATACAGTAAATATTTGAGTTTGTAAAGGAAAATGCAGACACTTGTAGTTTTTGAACAGCTTAATATTCCCTTTTCTTCACTTTCTGTAAAGTAATAACAAATTTGATAAATTTTAATTAATGTTTTGATTTGGAATAGACTGTGCAGTGTTCTCAATGCATTTGTGTGTATGAAAATAAACACTATTATAAGAATTTTGAGCTTTACTCACTTTTTTAAACACACTGCTATTATTTTGAACACAACTGTAAAACTTTGTAAAAAGCACAACATACCAAGATGTAGTTTTTAAGCTTTGTTTCAAATTCATTTTATTAGGTCTTTTCTAAGAAACCTCAGAAAGGCAGAGTGTATACACAAAAAGTTTTGTTTTTTATTTTTTTTATATTTGTAGTTATGTGTTGATTTTCTAAAATGCACCATTTATTTGAAAACACAGATTTGGATGCCGTCAAAACACTTCTATACAATTAAACCAATCATAAAATATGTACAGTATATGGGTTCAGAATTAAGGTGTTATGGTAATACTAAGATGTGTTTTCATTATCCTCTCTTTATTGACACTTATCAAATAGTCATTTTAAAATGACGACTTCTGTTGTAATCCATAGTCTTGCCTGTTGTTGTTTTTGTGTATTTCAATATATACATAAAAAATACCCAGTTGAGAGACTGGGTATTTTCCTCTCGTCATTAACTGCTGTCGTTTTCCTTCGATTCCTGACACCAGTGGTTTCTTTCTTTTTCAGCACAATCCAAATTGCTGTATTGGCCATGCCTGATGATTGTGCAATGGCTCTGATCAATTTCCCCTCTTTTCTTAGCTTCAAAATAGTTTCCCTTTCTCCTATAGATAGCTCTCTGGTGTTCATGTTGTTTTATCCTTTTTAGTAAATGTCGCCTTCACAGTCAAAACCTAGAGCTCAAACCAAGAACAGACATTCAGAGCTGTTACTTGTTTAAACACTCAGTTTAATAGGCCACACATGGGCACCAAGAAACACCTATCAGTCACATGTTCCAGTATTTATTAATTACTTGAAATGTATCTGGATTCAAATAAAGGGTGTCATGTTCTAAGTAGTTTAACACACCTAGATGTAAATACCAGCAAATGAAAGTTGAAATACTGATCTGTTGTCTCATGCATCTGTTGATCTCAAATCCAAATGTTTTAGCTTATATAGCAAAAACAAATGAATTGGCCTTGCTGTTCCAATACTTTTACCGGGGACTGTATGTTACAAAGATTTGCTCCCTTAAAACAGTTTTAAATAGAACAACATTGCATCATATATTTTAAAGCTTTGTTTTGAGTAATTTTAATTAGGTCTTTTTTAAGAAATGTCATAAAGGCAGAGTTTACACACAGAAAGGATTTTTGGGATTTTTTTTCTAAAATACACTTCTAATTTTATTTGAAATCATACAGATTTGGATGCTGTCAAAACACTTCTATACAATTAAACAAATCATAAAAATATATACACTATATGGGTCCAGAATTAAGGTCTGTTTTTTGTGTTATGGTTATCATTATCCTCTGTTGTTGATATTTATCAAATAGTCATTTTAAATTATTTTGTCTATTGTAATCCATAGTCTTTCCCATTGTTTTGTGTATTCCAATATGTACATAAAATAGCCAGTTGACAGACGGTATTTTCCTCTCACTAAATGTGTCATCCTTTATAACCTTTCATATACACACAGAAATGTCCCAGCTGATACCAGTACAATGCTAGACACAAACATGTATTCAAATGGCAGTTTTGTATGCTGGTTCAATATTTGTAAGTCTAGAATAAATGTTATATTTCAGTGTACAAAAAACATTACAAATAAGTCTTGCCCTCCATTTATCAAGTAGTAAAGTGGGGAAAGTCAGCAGTGCATCCCTGCTTATTTTCAGTACCCCTCAGCTGTGGACCAATTGCCCACATACAGTACCAGTCAAAAGTTTGGACACATCTTCTCATTCAATGTTTTTCTTTTTTTTCCTACATTGTAAATTAATACTGAAGTCATCCAGACTATGAAGGAACACATAAGGAATCATGTAGTAAA